>JAJLRJ010000002.1:31947040-32077040 GCA_024195265.1 Dendrophyllia cribrosa
ATAGCAGTTACAGCGACCCACAGCTTAAAACCCAAAACTGACCAGTACCAGCTCCCATTTATTTTATTTTAGAAAGACAGGGCACTAAGTACAAATTAAATTGAAGCGACTGGGAACAAAAATGTCTCAACTTTACATTTCGGGGCCGTTGCCGACATGCAACCCAACCTCTCCAGTCAAATCAGTAATTCCATCAATCCCTCCCACATCGCTAAAATTTTGAAGTGCATCCAGTCCCCCGATCTTCGCGAGGTTCTGCGAGACACGTATTTCTAGTTTATCTTAGCTTGTCTTGAAGCAAGCTAACGAGCAAGTCGAAGGAAGAGACAGGGACACGAAAACCCTTGTGGTTCGAATAGATTAGTTAGGAGAATTTCTGGTTTACAATTTGGATAAAAACATTTTGTAAGGAAAAACATTTTTCTGTTAGCAATCGTGACCAGCTAATGTGTAGCAACTGTATAGGTAAAAACATGACACATCAACATTACTGCTTCACATTTATTATTGGAACGGTGATCAGTATCTTAAATCATCTCACAATTTCAGTGTACGAGCAACGTTTTTTGGCCTAGTGATTGGCCATGTTTGTAACCAAAATTGGAAAATTGAAAAACCACGCGCGAACAAACCTCCCCGTGGGTCCCCTCTGATGCGTGATTTCTGCTACTTTTGCTGAAAAATCGCCGCAAATTTGCATCAAGTTTCGAACATGTTCGAAACCTCTGCAACATCGCGCGACAAATCGCTTCCAAATCGCAATGAAATCGCCTCTAGTTTACACACGCGATTTGAAGATACAACTTGCGCGCGACAAAAATTGCACAAAAAATCGCCTGTGTAAACGGGCTTTAAGCTATCTTTTTCCACTCGCTTTCTCTTGCTTTCTTTTGCTATTGCGTTTCTGGGTTGTTTTTTAAGAAAATGAAAAAACCTGGAGGCTGTCTTTCTTTGTTTAGTCTGAATTTGTCGTAAAATTTGCATTTGAAAGAATTAACTACTTGCAACTTTTACATTCTTTAATTTCTTTCTTGGAAAACGGGACTGTTTAAAATCTAAACAACGCTCATAAAATTCCTTAGTCGTCACGACCCGTTATATACGTGGTTAAATGCGGTTATGTACTGTAGTTCCCACAGTACATTGCCAACATGACTAATAATCCGTTCCAGTTTTGTGTCACTTATAATCAAACTCAAGGTTTGTCGGCGTAGCATTCGGTTTTGTCGGATGCATGGTAGCGTTTCACATTAATTTGTGCCAGTTCAATCAGACGACCCAACAAAGCGTTTCGGTGGAAAGCTATTTGGAGGCATCTTAAAACTTCGTAACAAATTCAGCCCAAACTCCACTAGACTTTTCTTAACTCATTGACGCCTCAAAGTTTCCAAAACCCGGAACATTTAACGCCTCTTGTTTTCAGAGGGAAGAAAATTTCGTTTGGGGTACGAAATACAATCAGCAAGCTATAGGATTTTTGGAAAGGTGAAAGCAGTTTGATTATTCGTGGGATAAGATTTCTTTTCCTAACAATTTCTGTCGCTTAAATATTTAGCTACAAGAACCGAAACACTCAAACTTTCAAACTTTTCAAACAAACAAAAAGGAAACTTTCACAAAGTTTCCTTTGAAGGCACTAAAATGATCTGGAAAAACAGTGCAGCGCCATTCCAAGCGTTTGAATAAACAGTTCCTTGTTGGACCGGTGCCCTTGTTCAATGTGTTCTGCGTTAAAATAAAAATAATTTCTGACTAGTCTACTGAATGATTACTTAGAAGATCTCTACAGACTAAAACAAACTGCAAAATATTAGAAAAAAGCAACAATACGGGAAAGTATTGATCAGTAGATTCCCGGTACGTGAATGACCACACTTAAGGATTTTATCTAGGACCAAAAGTTGTTAGAGCCACCTTGCCTATAAGCATAATAAACAGTACTGCGTTCAAGTACTGCTCAGTAGCATTTATTGTAATGGTCAGACCTTAGAATGTCTTCCACATACTACAGCGGCATCGAACTGCCTTGTAGAACAAGACAATAAACCATCTATTAAAGAAACGTCCGGCTCAGTGTTCTCCATTTGAATGGTTACACTGAGGCATTTCATCCACTCTGGGAGCCACGAGATTCTCCCAAATATATTTCTTAGCGACAAGGTAAAGTAGACAAACACTGAACTTCGTGTTTTGATTAAAGGCTCTCAGTCATGTATAGAACCGCGATATGAACTTAATTATGAAAATGTGGATGTTGAATTGTCTTTTTATGTCTCATAGTGAATCTTTGTAGTGGTAGAATTCGAGACTTATCCTAGATATATCTGACTGTAAGAAAGAAAAAGCCATCTTTTCCCTCGCTCTTTTCCGGCTTGTTTCGCCAGCTGCGGTTCGGCTTGTTTCTTGGAAAATAGGAATCCCTACGTTTATGTTTGAAAGTCTGGGTGTGTCTGAAAATTTGCATCTTATTTTTACGGAGCAGCTGTTCAAGGATCTACGATTGCTTATCAAAATTTCCCAGGCAGTTCAGTTAGGTACTTCCACATTACCGCAAGCTCTCAAAATGTCTAATATTATTTTTATTTATTACTACTTGCTTTTAAGCAACCTTGCCGTTTATGTCTTTTTCATTTGAGTAACCAGGGTAGGATTTTCAACGTTTAGGTTCATTTTTCGAAATAATAATTTGTTTTCTTTGGATCAGGGTTGTTCGCGTTTTGTATTAAACGTCAGGCTAATCCCACCAAGGGCTGTATAGTGCACACGTTCAGCTTTGATCGATGTGCAGTGAAAATCAAGAAACATACAACACTACAATTACTGCAGGAAAGTGATACTCATTACTACACATTTCCACGGCCGAGACTTTCAATTTGAACTTTCTTTAAGCTGTGTTAACAAAGTAATAAACAGAAAGAAAGTCTTACCTTGTCAAGCTAACGAGTAACAATGAACCTTGCCTTTAATAAAGCAAGCCAAGCGATTTGCGAAGCAGGAGATTTTAGCCTATGCGTGTCAATTGTGAAAAGGAATATCAATCCTTTTCCCTGAGAACTCGGTTGTGAAACACAGCGTGGTTGTTGACATGACAATCAGGTAAGTACCCTAGGTGTGACACAGTGTGACCCCACCCCCCCCCCCCCCCCCCCCCCCCCCCCCCCCCCCCCCCCCCCCCCCCCCCCCCCCCTTTGAAAAATCCCATAGCAGTTAGAGCGACCCACAGCTTAAAACCCAAAACTGACCAGTACCAGCTCACATTTATTTTATTTTAGAAAGACAGGGCACCAAGTACAAATTAAATTGAAGCGACTGGGAACAAAAATGTCTCAACTTTAAATTTCGGGGCCATTGCCGACATGCAACCCAACCGCTCCAGTCAAATCAGTAATTCCATCTATCCCTCCCACATCGCTAAAATTTTGAAGTGCATCCAGTCCCCCGATCTTCGCGAGGTTCTGCGAGACACGTATTTCTAGTTTATCTTAGCTTGTCTTGAAGCAAGCTAACGAGCAAGTCGAAGGAAGAGACAGGGACACGAAAACCCTTGTGGTTCGAATCGTTTAGTTAGGAGAATTTCTGTTTACAATTTGGATAAAAACATTTTGTAAGGAAAAACATTTTTCTGTTAGCAATCGTGACCAGCTAATGTGTAGCAACTGTATAGGTAAAAACATGACACATCAACATTACTGCTTCACATTTATTATTGGAACGGTGAACAGTATCTTAAATCTTCTCACAATATCAGTGTACGAGCAACGTTTTTTGGCCTAGTGATTGGCCATGTTTGTAACCAAAATTGGAAAATTGAAAAACCACGCGCGAACAAACCTCCCCGTGGGTCCCCTCTAATGCGTGATTTTTGTTACTTTTTCTGAAAAATCGCCGCAAATTTGCATCAAGTTTCGAACATGTTCGAAACCTCTGCAACATCGCGCGAAAAATCGCTTCCAAATCGCAATGAAATCGCCGCTAGTTTACACACGCGATTTGAAGATGCAACTTGCGCGCGACAAAAATTGCACAAAAAATCGCCTGTGTAAACGGGCTTTAAGCTATCTTTTTCCGCTCGCTTTCTCTTGCTTTCTTTTGCTATTGCGTTTCTGGGTTGTTTTTTAAGAAAACGAAAAAAAACCTGGAGGCTGTCTTTCTTTGTTTAGTCTGAATTTGTCGTAAAATTTGCATTTGAAAGAAAACTACTTGCAACTTTTACATTCTTTAATTTCTTTCTTGAAAAACGGGATTGTTTAAAATCTAAACAACGCTCATAAAATTCCTTAGTCGTCACGACCCGTTATATACGTGGTTAAATGCGGTTATGTACTGTAGTTCCCACAATACATTGCCAACATGACTAATAATGCGTTCCAATTTTGTGTCACTTATAATCAAACTCAAGGTTTGTCGGCGTAGCATTCGGTTTTGTCGGATGCATGGTAGCGTTTCATATTAATTTGTGCCAGTTCAATCAGGCGACCCAACGAAGCGTTTCGGTGGAAAGGTATTTGGAAGCATCGTAAAACTTCGTACCAAATTCAGCCCAAACACTAGACTTTTCTTAACTCATTAACGCCTCAAACTTTCCAAAACCCGGAACATTTAACGCCTCTTGTTTTCAGAGGGAAGAAAATTTCGTTTTGGGTACGAAATACAATCCGCTAGCTATAGGATTTTTGGAAGGGTGAAAGCAGTTTGAATATTCGTGGGATAAGATTTCTTTTCCTAACAATTTCTGTCGCTTAAATATTTAGCTACAAGAACCGATACGCTCAAACTTTCAAACTTTTCAAACAAACAAAAAGGAAACTTTCACAAAGTTTCCTTTAAAGGCACTAAAATGATCTGAAAAAACAGTACAGCGCCATTCCAAGCGTTTGAATAAACAGTTCCTTGTTGGACCGGTGCCCTTGTTCAATGTGTTCTGCGTTAAAATAAAAATAATTTCTGACTAGTCTACTGAATGATTACTTAGAAGATCTCTACAGACTAAAACAAACTGCAAAATATTAGTAAAAAGCAACAATACGGGAAAGTATTGGTCAGTAGATTCCCGGTACGTGAATGACCACACTTAAGGATTTTATCTAGGATCAAAAGTTGTTAGAGCCACCTTGCCTATAAGCATAATAAACAGTACTGCGTTCAAGTACTGCTCAGTAGCATTTATTGTAATGGTCAGACCTTAGAATGTCTTCCACATACTACAGCGTCATCGAACTGCCTTGTAGAACAAGACAATAAACCATCTATTAAAGAAACGTCCGGCTCAGTGTTCTCCATTTGAATGGTTACACTGATGCATTTCATCCACTCTGGGAGCCACGAGATTCTCCCAAATATGTTTTTTAGCGACAAGGTAAAGTAGACAAACACTGAACTTCGTGTTTTGATTAAAGGCTGTCAGTCATGTATAGAACCGCGATTGAACTTAATTATGAAAATGTGGATGTTGAATTGTCTTTTTATGTCTCATAGTGAATCATTGTAGTGGTAGAATTCGAGACTTATCCTAGATATATCTGACTGTAAGAAAGAAAAAGCTATCTTTTCCCTCGCTCTTTTCCGGCTTGTTTCGCCAGCTGCGGTTCGGCTTGTTTCTTGGAAAATAGGAAACCCTACGTTTATGTTTAAAAGTCTGGATGTGTCTGAAAATTTGCATCTTATTTTTACGGAGCAGCTGTTCAAGGATCTACCATTGCTTATCAAAATTTCCCAATCAGTTCAGTTAGGTACTTCCACATTACCGCGAGCTCTCAACATGTCTAATATTATTTTTATTTATTACTACTTGCTTTTAAGCAACCTTGCTGTTTATGTCTTTTTCATTTGAGTAACCAGGGTAGGATTTTCAACGTTTAGGTTCATTTTTCGAAATAATAATTTGCTTTCTTTGGATCAGGGTTGTTCGCGTTTTGCATTAAACGTCAGGCTAATCCCACCAAGGGCTGTATAGTGCACACGTTCAGCTTTGATCGATGTGCAGTGAAAATCAAGAAACATACAACACTACACTTACTGCAGGAAAGTGATACTCATTACTACACATTTCCACGGCCGAGACTTTCAATTTGAACTTTCTTTAAGCTGTGTTAACAAAGTAATAAACAGAAAGAAAGTCTTACCTTGTCAAGCTAACGAGTAACAACGAACCTAGCCTTTAGTAAAGCAAGCCAAGCGATTTGCGAAGCAGGAGATTATAGCCTATGCGCGTACAATTGTGAAAATGGAATATCAATCCTTTTCTCTGAGAACTTGGTTGTGAACGATGAAGAAACGAAACTGAAAAGGTAAATTAAAAAAGGGGCGATAGGCAACCCACCTATTGTGAGACGTAAAATAAACCTGAGCCAATCAGAACAGGAGTTGTTGGCTAACTTTCGCGCTTGAGCGATGAAGCTACTCTGCAGGGAAATTTCTAGGAAAACTGTCAAAAATTAAAATGTGACGCTTTTAGGGGGGGGGGGGGGGGGGGGGTGGGGAGCAGTACGCAGCTGTTGCAAGGTCCTCTCTGATTTGCTGAGAAAGCAATTGAACAAACCACACAACAATAGACCCTAGTCCTGAAAACAATAGAGCTGCGTGACACCCAGGTCCAATGAAGTTGTTAGAAGTTAAAAGTTAGAAGTTGTTAACAGCTGCGTGGGATCTGCTTTTAGGTATGAATGTTTTGCTGTTGAAATGTTGGTTTACAAGTAGGGAAGAAATATGTTTTGTTGATTTAACTAAGTACTCAGGATAACAAAGACCTTGTATATGCTCTGGATTAAACTTCTTAGATAAACGTTTATGCCAAAAAAAGTTCATTATTCTCCCTCAATCTATTATTCTCTACGAAAACAAATGTGGGAGATATGATGTTACTCGCATGCAAACGCACGGTTTTATCGGAATACGCAATGTTATAAGGTATATCCGAGCAGAAGATATAATTCAAAAGCGTGTTTATGACTGAACATAAACGCGGCGCGTTATTGGACCTTAGTGCTTTCAGTTCATTGTACTGGCTCTGACGCCCGGTATCAGTCAACTCTGAAGACAGTTACATAATAAAATGCATCAGATATGAACTCACTAGCTAGCTAAAACTTGCGATACAGTAAAAATCGCCACAGAGCAATAACAATTAATTTAAGTCAAATCCAACTGCAAACGTCAGTAGTTCTGCATGGGTTTAAAATTGTGTAAATGGGATATCATTCCGGTATATACTCCATGGAGGTTTTTAATTATATGCACACAAAACTATCCGGCACTTATTTAGGGTTAAAAACTCATTTTAAAATGGTTAGCTTTTATTTACTGTTATGGGTAGTGATATCCATAACAGTAAATAAAAGCTAACCATTTCAAAATGAGTTTTTAACCCTACATAAGTGCCGGATAGTTTTGTGTGCATATAATTAAAAACCTCCATGGAGTATATACCATCAAGAACGAGGGGTTGAATAATTACAGAAACGAAAAGAGACAAAAACAGGGCCATGAACATCCCACGTGCTGTATTTCGTAATTAAGTCTCGGGCCAATCAGAATCTGAGTTGAGAGTTGGCTCACTTTCGTGCATGGGCGATGAAGCTATTAAACAGTGAAATTTCCGTGATCGGAAAAAGGAAAACTGTAATTTTTGATGTGTTGTTATTGTAAGTGTTTTGTTGCTGATGATAAGTTGTTTATAATTAGGTTTGATGGGTGCTACCGTCGACGGATATTTTTTTTTATAGGCTGTACTCTTTTTTCTCAAAAACGAAATAAACGAATCAACTTGAAGGAAAATCAGTGACTCTTTCTTATATAAAGACGAAAGTTTGGACTCATATGCGATCCTTAAATAAATATACAGTTTCACCAACTTTCACTTTCATTCTTGATCTCTCCCGGTAAAAAGAACTCTTCAAAAATCTTGTGTATAGACATACAAGAGGTAGCAAAGCTGTTACCGAGAGAAGAACATTGTCAAATCTACATATCAATTCATTTCAGTTCAGGTACGTGCCAATATTGTAAACTGAAGAAGTTCCACATATAGTCTTTGTAATAGAAAATGAAAGACGGAAATCTTGGAAAATTATGAGTAACTCATGATGAAGACAACACTTTAGACATTTGATCTTAAATTTGGCATTAAATTTCGTTAGCTTTCACTTTCTTTTTTTTCTGGAAAGAGAGTGTAATGTGGAAGGATGTTGGTGAAACAAACATTAATAGTGCGCATTCCGTCCTCAGTGTACTCCCTTGGCCATGGTTTCCAAAGCTACATTAGACACAAGGGTTATTAGACACGTATCTGAAGTCTTAAAGTGCCCCTGTGATCAAATTTTTGATTTTCATTTTTTTACATTTTCGTGTACTATTAGACTTTCTTACTCATCTTGCCAAATTTCAATTCATTACGAACATCAGAAGTCATTTTATTTTAACATTTATTTCCGAGAATTTACGGCCGCCATCAATCAACAGAAACCGGGTTTAAGCTCCGGCCGTTGTGAGCCTTCTGGCTCGTGTGCGCGACTTTACTATTAATCAACCTTGTTCCAAGGCTTGGTTGCGAATGGGAGAAAGTGACGTCAAAGACTCAAACATACCTCACGGGTTTAAATTATAATAACAATAAGTATTGAAAATCACGTGAAAAGCAACAAAAACTTTGGACTTGTTCTTCGTGCAATTTTCTATGCTGACTGTTATTATAATTTCAACCCGTGAGGTATGTTTGAGTCTTTGACGTCACTTTCTCCCATTCACAACCAAGCCTTGGAACAAGGTTGATTAATGGCGGCCGTAAATTCTCGGAAATAAATGTTAAAATAAAATAACTTCTGATGTTCGTAATGGATTGAAATTTGGCAAGATGAGTAAGAAAGTCTAATAGTACAAGAAAATGTAAAAAAATGAAAATCAAAAATTTGATCATAGGGGCACTTTAAAATGCGTAAAGTAGAACGGAGGTTTTTGTTACCGAGTAAATAACGTTGTCAACAAAAATAAAGTTATGTATAATTCATTTATAGCGATTTCGGTTGCACTAACTGGGGCGTGTTAAACTAAAGTTTATCATTGGTCATTGCTCGTTAATAAACTCGTTTTGAGCGCATCACTTCTTCCTTCTTCAGTTCTTGTCATAATTCTTAAATATCACAATCTATTGAACGTTAAAAACAAAGTTTCTTATTACAGTGGATAACTGGGTTTTGACGTGTATTATAGCAGTCACAAATTACAATTGAAACCTTTTCTGTTTTTGCTTTAGTTTTGGTTCGGTTTGAATTACGCAAAAACATCAATCAGTTATTCATCTTACCTTGTCTTGAGGCAAGGTAACGAGCAAGTCGAACGCCGAAGGAGGCATCAGATTATAGTGCTTATGAACAAAAGGTGGAATTTATGAAAGAAACAGGGACACGAAAACCTTTGTGGTTCGTGACGTTAAAATCTTTAGAGACAATCAGAAACCTAATTCAAAATCTGGCTTGCTTTCGTGCGTGCGCGTTGAAGTTACTTTCCTGGAAAATTGAAACTTGTTTTTTTTTTTTTTTTTTTTAATTTTGACTTTCAAGTCATTATTGGAAGAGAAAAGGTCAATATATTTGACCATATAATGGTCTGGGGTTTTTCCCCTCGTCACCTGGGGGGGGGGGGGGGGGGGGGAGGGAGGGGGTGGGGGAGAGGAGGCGGGCCCCTTATTCACTCCGGGTCTCCTTACGATGGATCCTGGATCCGCCACTGGGGGTAGGGGAGGGGGGAATATCACTGAGAGAGGAGAGCCATCTAGCGCGGACCTATAATGGTTACGAGCGTCTAAAATGGCTGAAGTGTAATGCAATGCAAGATATTACATAGGGACACGAAAATCCTGCTTGGTAATTGCTTTACTATACTTTACTTTACTACATGTAAAAAACGTGAGAGATAATCAGAACCCAAAATCACATTCTGGACAGCTTGCTTTCGCGCGTGCGAAGTAAAACTACTTCCAGGGGTATTGAAAATTAGTTTTCAATTTTGAGTTTTAAAGGCTTTTTTAGAAGAGAAAAAGTCGACTTAGTTAAGCGTAAATTGTTAGTGTTATTTCGCTTCTTCACCTGCTGTGTTTTTAGGGGAAGTGGTCATTGACTATTGTCATTGTCATTGATATATGGCATAATTGAATATGTGCCATAACTCCAAATTTTGATCTCAGTCCTTATTCAATCAACTATAAACACCTCAAAATTAGCTTGGATTATTATGGTTAAGGTTGTTGATAGCATATTTCGTGAAATGTGCTCAAAACGATTTCTGTACTCCACATTCTATTTTAGATTAAAGGTAAGCAAGACGTTGTTATTTATTTCTCGATAGCAAGTTTGTCAGTTTCAGTGCTACGTTCATCATTGCAGCAGTACCCATCCCCGTATTGGCGGGGCATTTGGTCACTTTAGTTTGCAATTTTGGGGATCGGACAATAGCTCATCCAGGGCATTTGATGGCCTTCTGCTATTAAACTCGAAGAATCCTGAATTTGATTCCAGTCACGAGTTCATTAACTCTAAGAAGGTGTTAACCACTGAGATTGCAAAATCACAGAAAAATTGGTTACTAAAAGAATACGTAAGAAGGGGTTCTTCAGTTATATTTTTCTAATTGACTTTTATATGATGCCTGATTCAAAGCAAATAATCGTGCTTTCTGATTTATTACTACACCGTGGGATTTAGACCAGCTCGTTCGTCAAACCATACGGCAATTGCCGTGCTTGTCCCGGAGGGGTACGGAAACAGCTGGAATTGACTGATGCATTAAAATCATTCCGATTTAATGTACGTTTCGTTTTCGCTCTAATTATAATCAATTGATAATGAAAAGTTACAACAGTAATTATAATATCTATTATATTCTTGGAGACAAACCATGCAATAGAGAATTAAAATTGTTTCTAAATATACTAAACTTAAAACTTAAAACACAATATCTGATATCTGTATGAATTCGAAGGAGTGGATTTTTCCACAATCCATAGGCTGACAAAAGGTGTACGGCGACAACAAAGTACTTGCGAAATTCCGTGCCAATAGACCACATTTTTATGTTGTAAGGTATCAGCCTTGAAAGTTGAGTTTGTGCTTCGAAAAATCCATAAAAACCTGGAAAATATACTTCAGTCCAATTTCTTAAAGGGGTTATGTTACCATTTTTAGTGTTATTCAAAAAGTCAAAAGACATCTTTTAATCAGTGGAAACCCAAAATTATTTCAAATTATTCTACTAGTGCTCTAAGAGTAAACATAAGTGTCTTTGGGCTGCAGATGGCCAGGATGGAAATGGATTGCATCTTGAAAAAATTGTGCTAATTTTAATAATAAGTTTATCGCTTGTGTGTCTTGAAAACTCGCTAAAATTCTGATTATGGTTTATGTTCTCATCTAAAAGTCACTAGATATCTTCCTCTTAGTGTTCTATAAGCATTTCGCGTAAGACAAGGGTACTCAGTTTTAATTTGGGGCAGTTTGACCCAAAAACCTCAAAATCATCATGATATACATGTATAGCTCCTTTAAACAACAACAACAAAAAGGAAAGCTGTTCAACCTCTTCAGGAAGGAGGGCCATACTTTCTCTAACGGACGACGTATTTCCCTGGATATATCTCCTTTACAGCCAACTGAACAATCCGCAGGAAGCCTTCTAGACTTTGGACCCTAAACAGGAACTGCTCCGATGGAGAGGAGGCCACGTTTACCAATTCGTCAACGCCTTGGATGTAACCTCCAACAGCAACCACGAAAATCTGCACCCCGCTTTTTTTCAGCTCGTCTGCTTTGGTAATGGTTAGGTGCTCATTGATATTTGAGTGGCCATCAGTGACAAGGAAAACATTCTTCGTTGCATTAACACGGCGACCTTTGGAGAAAAGATATAATAGTAATCGCGTTCACAGAACGAAGTCATGAATTTACTAATCTTTAATGAACCTTTACTTGCACTTAAAATCGTTATGGACGAAATAATGAATTTACTAATCTTTAATGAACCTTTACTTGCACTTAAAATCGTTATTGCGTCCTGCTCAGTTTCAACACCTCAAATGATTTTATATTGCCAAATGAATGGCTGAAATGTTAAAAAAATGTCTCAGGGCATCACTGGGGGCATTATATGCCCTTTTGTGTTATTTCCTTAGTTAATGCTCTTGGGATGGGCCACTAAAAACTCAAGGAAACTGGCCCGACTGGCCACCAAGCACTGGATTTTAGCCCTGCAGTTAGGGGTTAAGGCTACACTAGGGCTAAAAATTCAGTTAAGGTTAGAATTCACACTTGCTTTGGGTAAAAGGACTCACCTCACAGTTAGTTTTACTATCATTATAGTAAAAGTGTTACAGGCAAGCCTCTCTAATACTAACATTACCTGAAAAAGAAGAGAATAAATCGTGTTAATGAAGAAAAACAGCTGTGTCGATCGACCTGTGACGGAAATAAATCTGTTTCCAAATTTTTATATTGCCCTCAGATAACAAAAATCCATCGACACTGCTGGGAAAAAGCATCTCAAAATTAGTAAAGTGGTCGAGTTAAAAAGCGATATCTTTTAAAATAGTGGAGAGTATGGCAAATTTCACAGACGTTTGGCGAGACATTTGGCTGCGCGATACAAACGTATGTGAAATTTGCCGAATTTGCGGAGCTACATATTCTCCACTATTTTTAAAGATACATGTATCACTTTTATACTCGGCCACTTTTCTAATTTTGAGATGCTTTTTACAGCAGTGTCGATGGATTTTTGCTATCTGAGGCCAATATAAAAATTTGGAAAAACCGTGATAAGACCTATTGATGTTAGGTTAAGTTTAGATCAATCAACTTTTTAGTAAATTGATCATATGTAGTTTCAGATAGTACTTTACTATGTACAATTTCACCACTCAAATAAAGCCCCGTCACTACAAGGCGATGTAAGATTAACACAAGCAAGAATACAAGGCAAAGTTAAATTCAATAAAGCTATCTAAAATTTGAAAGGTAGGAGTCATTAACGAGCGTTCATTTGTGAGCACATGTGACCAACACTAGCGTGACATGAACTACATGACTTCTGTACATGTATTCAACGAAACCATGATGGAAACAGTTCGTCTCAGACACAGCCATTAAACTACGATAAAATCGCAACAAAGAAAACACTGTTGTGAAAGTAACGTCCCTCCGTACGTTTAATTAAGAAGGAATTAATATAGTATAACATAGATTGTATTTTTAGATCGTATTTCTTCCGCACTGCATTCAGGGCATCATATTTCTCCTCGTGTTTGTTTCAGGGCGATCATGCACCAACTAGCATTCCGTCGACCGGCTGGCTTTTAAAATGCAGCACCTTTTATCCGTGAAGACAAGTTAAATAACGTTTGAATTCAAAGGTTAAAAGCTTCGAAAGAAGGCGACACCATTATATGCCTGGACAAGCATGTTAAGATTGTATACTCGCGGTTCACGCTAAATTGTGTTCGTTCGAAATTCGTTTCTGTCTCAGTAACATAACAATTGATCGATATTTTGATCTCCTTTGGTCAATGCAGTGCTCATTTTAAACCTGCAAGGGAAATTATCCACTTACGTTTTCCTTGGCGATCAATTCTTCTTATTTCTGCTTCCTTCGATGCAGGATCTGCTTGCGAAATATTAAAGCAACAACACAGTCACATGTCTAGTCAGTCATTAACCGCTAACAACGTCTGCTCGCTATGAATTATGGGTATTTTTAGAGCAAATCGTGAAGGGAAGCAATACATTCTGTCTTTAGAGGGATTTTATTAACACTGCAGCGAACCAAAAATCAAAGCTTAAAACTTCGCTCGCCGTATATTCTAAACCCAAAACTCACAGAAATGTACCATTTGGCTCGCTGCAGTGTCTTCACCGTTTGCAGAGCGAGGCTGAAACGTTTTGGCACCACCGGAGTGGTCTTTCTTTTATGCTCTCGGATCGGTTCATCGGCCCGATTACACCTCTTTAAGCCATCTCGTACTTAGATGATGTACCAGGCACTCTGCAAACGGTGGATTTTTTCGAATTTCAGCCTCTGAGCCGTGATTCAACCTCTTGGTTTGCCCGCAGCTCTGATCGAAACGTTTGCAGATTCGTACATAACGTTCGAAAAGAGGAAGCTTCTGCGCATGGTCACGGCTTTAAAATCTGATGCCCAGTACTTCGCGGACGAAGTAACGCAATATTGTAACGCAAACTGATCATGCATGAAAGGCAACTATATATATACACAGGACGAAATAACGACTTTAAGTGCAAGTAAAGGTTCATTAAAGAAAACTTAAAGAACAATTTCGACTATCTTTAAGTGCACCGTAAATTACTTAAATAAGCCTTTACTTGACAACACTTAAAGCTAGTAATGAACAATTTAAGTTGCCTTTAAGGGTCTTTAAGTTGTTGAAAAGTTGAATTAAAGATAACGTAAAGGTTCTTAAACACATTAAAGATACTTACTTACTTTAATACATTTAAGAGTATTTACGTCTCAACTTAAAGATTTTCGATACCTTTAAGTAAAATTTAATTTTCTCTTAAAGATTAGTAAATTCATTATTTCGTCCTGTGAGTGGTTCAGTTTAAAGGGACAATGTCCAGGCTAAAACATCGTGATTATGCTTCAAGCTTGCTTTATTATCTTGAAATGGGAAGAAAAAAATCGCCAAATGCGGTGAAAGCAAAGAAATATTAACTCATGAGACAAAATAACGGCTAAAGGAGTCAAAATTCCATAAAATGGTAATTTGGTATTCAAATTTGATGAACTGTAAGCGACTTCGGTTCCATCCTTGCAATCCTGCACTTTATCTTCAAACTACTGCTTCTGTTTTGCTCTATATCTCATTAATTCTTACAGGTCTGAATATATACCTGTTGAAAGGTCATCGAACAGTTTCTTTGCCTCTGCCAGTCCGGCCTGAGTATTGGTACCACCGTTACAATGAGGAATAGTTGATATCCAATTCTCTGCCTCGGCGCATGGCAAAAACGAGAAGTTGACGACGGCGACATCGGAAAAGGTAACTGCAGCGTACTTTGTGTCATTTCCTCCTTGTCTCTCTAATCCCATCATGTTTTTCAGCGCTGTTCTTTCCTTTGTGGAATTCGTCACTTCCAATCGACCCAGAGCTGTCCAAAACAATCACAATATCTTTGGTTATGTCTTCTTTGGTGCTTTGTGTTGGAGCTCGTACGCGTGTATTAACTGCATAAGTACTGAACAGAAAGTTGTTTATGAGCTTTCTTGCCGTGACATTGGGAGGCGGAACAACATTATAAACAGCTGCCAAAGAAAGAAAACAATATCAGCATGAATAAAAACCTTTATGGTGGATGCTGACAAAAAATGAGAACGGCGCATGTGAAAACCAATTAAAGACTCCTGTGAGCCAATTTGTGAATACGACAAGTTCGGACCCTCCGCTCTTCTAGGCGTTTTGCTCCACCGACCTCCACCCCATGCGTCCAACTCCCCATCCTCCCCTCCCTCCAACCCCATGGGAAAGGCAGTTAGCCAGTACATATCACAAGCTCAATGTAAACAGCCGATTGACCAATTGAAGGAGTGAAAATGTGCTTATTTCTACCCGATTGCTGTAACTCGTTCAACGCTTCGCGTATTCACGAGTTAAAAAGGACAATTCCCGTTCATCCTTTACACTTCAAAGAAGGCATAAGACCCAACATCTAAATATTAATTTGTTAAAATACACAGTAGCACAATACCACGACTCAAAAGTCAGAACCGCATTGCACAGCGTAATAAGAATCGATCATCGCAGTAAAGTACTGCTAAACTTAAGGTAAAATTTGGCATTTAAACCTCCAAACAATAATCATTATCAATGTTCCTTTATCTTCTTAGGGCAGAATAGGGTCAAACAATAATAATATATGATAACTTAGAAAAGTTCATTTAAATTGTGAAATAAACTATTAAAATCACATTTTCTGTGACTAAAATGTGGTTGCAGTTTTACAACAACGATGTAGTAATTGTACAATGAACGATGAACGATGAACGATGTACAATAAATGACTTTTCGGACCAGAAACAAGAAGTCATATGGGAGATTTTATTGTACTACTCAATAGCTTTTCTTT
Source organism: Dendrophyllia cribrosa (assembly GCA_024195265.1). NCBI lineage: Eukaryota > Metazoa > Cnidaria > Anthozoa > Scleractinia > Dendrophylliidae > Dendrophyllia > Dendrophyllia cribrosa. The sequence continues at coordinate 31,963,165 of JAJLRJ010000002.1, forward strand.
GGATTACAGCACAATCAAAACTTGGAACCACCTTGTACAGTGTAATTAACAGCACCACAGGATCGTTGTTGGCTTTCATCTGATTTGCATGATAAAAGTCGTTCATTAGTATGTAATTTCGTATTACAACTCTTACGAGATTACGAGATTAACTCCTATTTCGAAGCGCTCTTTCAAACTCAAGCTCAAGGAAAACACACGCAAACTAAAAGTCAATTATGTCTCTTCAGGCCTTAAGGTTTAAATCTTTCTTTTGGGTAGTCTGACATTTCGTCGTGGTGAAGAAGCTGCAATGGCGGTATCGGTGCGGTCTTGTACACACAATGGTATTCACTGGGGCTGAACTAGGATATTTGACTGGGCCTGGCGCTGTTGGGGCAACTGGTTCTGCAGAAATGACTGGTACCTCAGTTGAGTCTTATGGTTAGATGTGAGTGGCAAGATTTATGTAGCGAAAGTAATAGACGTAATACAATGCCCCAGACTCAGTCTGCATTCGATGATTTCTGCGTGACTTGTCAGTCTGCCACTAGATTACTGTGGTTTTCTACCAGAGCGGTTGCTTTGGATCTAAAGTGAAAGTGGACACTGATCTGAAATCGCTTTTGATCCTTAAGTTATTTGGCTGTCTAATTGTAATGATCAGCTTGGGTTTCTGTGCTGTCTGCGCTTCCTTGATGTTCTCCAGATTAAGTTGCAGATACTGGTGGATTGGCAGAAGTGTTCTGCACTTGAGGTGAGCAAGTAGCTCTGCTGGATTCAATTGTCTTGGCCTTGCTGGCATGGCTCTGTAGATCAGCATTGCAAGATGTGGATAAGATCTGACTCTTCCACCATCTCCCTGACTTTCTTTCCAAAATTAGCCATGCTTTGAGTGAAACCATTCAATTCAGTGCTGTACTTGAAACTTCTACTAGACTTTGAAGTCTTGGGATCTAAACTGTTTTCACTGTTGCAACGAGAGGTTTTTTCGCCTGTGTGGCTAAGTTAGAACCACTAAAAAAATTGACAAATATTGGTACTTGACGACTGGACATGAATATGATCGACATATCGACATATCGGCAATTCGGATAAAAGGTACAAAAGATATCCATGACAGTTGGTCGTTTTTATAATATTCTATAGGAAGTTTGTAGACGTCCATGAATGAAGCCTATAGTTCATAAGCCCCCGGCTTCTATATGGGCTTCCTTGTCACTACCACCTTAAACATTTTGTAGTCTATCGTCTTTTAAGTTATTATAAATTCCTAGTGTATTGTATTATTATTATTGTTATTATTATTATTATATATATATTTTTAATGTGGTTAATGACAAAATAAATGAATGAATGAATGAATGAATGAAAACCTCGAGGGGGCGCGAGAGAACTGAATACTTAACTGTTACTTAGGAAACAGTGGTTTGCTAACAAAAGCGTGAAAACGAAGGAGAAAAGCTCGGTAGAACAGACTGGCTTGCTGCAGACACTAGTTACAAACTGCCAGAGGTACAGGGATCTAGTTTCCACGTCCCAATAAACAAGGAGGTGGAGCAGCAACTGAAACTTCTCTGGAACACAGCAACTTCTTTATTTGTAGACTAAACCTCGTAGACAATGCTTCACACTGAACTCACTGAACTAGCTCGTTGGTAATCGATTTACAACAGTTCTGGCGCTACTTTTATATCATTTAAGGTAAATACATGTGTTCAAATAATTCAAAAGAATACAAAAGTTCATTCAAAAAGACATGTGTTTGTTTGATAACGACTTACAATTTGATTGGCTAAATTTCCGTTCTTTATGATAGTAAAACAAAGTTCGCCTCTTTCGGTTCCTGTAGTTTTTCAATTATGATTTGCGTTAAGCTATTGAAAACGCACGTGTTGTATACTAGACTGTACTGTAACAGCGTTGCAGATGATCTTTTGAAATGTAACTTACTCAGTGGTTAACAAAACAAACAGCTGTTCTATTCAAGGTTACTCTCTATTAAAAGCACACGTGTTCTATTGAAATTACTTTTCCTTTCACGTCATGTGTTTACACATAGAAATACACATTTTAATACCTGCTATTTTACATATGAAAAGTACAAATTGTCTCAGCTACAGAATCTCCAAAAACATGAAAATGGTTCTAAATTAAATGATTTTACACGATACGGTAATACTTCAGAATCATTTGTGTGGAGTGAAGCTCACCGAGAATATATTGAGTTAGAAAAACTATCGATTCTTGCTTTTGTACAAAAGAACAGGAATATGTCAAGTAAAACAACACAATTCAGCCGAAACCAGAAGGTTTTGCTCTTTTGAAATGCTAATGAATAAACTATCGGACAATTGTTTTGGTTGTGTCACGGCTTTTCTTTCTGAAACTCACTTTAAGGACTTTTAGTTAAACTTTTCAAATCTTAGATAAAATGTGCCTTGTTCTCTCGTGACACTCTTGAAAGGATTCCATATTCTGTAAATATAGTCTTGAGCAGACTGATCACGGGATCTCACTCGTCTGGTTTGACAGCTTGTTCAAATCAAAGGCTCCTATTAGCCAACTCGTGAATATTTATTTATTTATTTCTCCAAAGATTAACAAGTTTACAGGAATGAATAATTAAGAAATAAAAAGAAAAGGGGCAAAAAATAGTTAAACTAATACCTTGCCCTCATAGTTGAAAAATATAAAGGATATTGAATTAAGTGGATATAAAGGAGAAAATGCTAATAACATACAATAAACAAACAAACACATACGCACACGCACACACATGCACACACATATGATAGCAATATGTATATTAAGTACGAGTAGATAAAGCAACTAAGTCAATCTAGCATTTATTTAGTATTGGGATAAGTAATGACTGAAAAGAGATTTCTTAAATAGTTTTTTAGTAGGCTTAGAGCGGATGGAAAGGGGAAGATCGTTCCAAAAATATCGTCCAATAATGAAATATACAGTTGTTCTGAAGAGGCATAACGAGTAGTATAGCCATGTTGTTCTGATAACAGTGGTATGATAAAATTGGAGGGTTCAGGATCACACAAGAGATCAAAGAAAAAGAGACATGTATGAAGTTTAACAATATCAGGAAATTTCATAATGCCTGAATTGACATAGTGGGGGGGGGGGGGGGGGGGGGTGTAATATATCCACAATAGAAACATCATAAATTACCCTAATTGCCTTATTCTGAAGTTTAACAACGTCATAAATTACGTATACGACACGCCCTAAATTAAAGATGTTTCACCAAATTTGCAGAGGCGATGAGTACGACCCGAGGGTAGTACTTAGGTATTTACTTTGTGAATAGAAAAACATTTTCGTAAGAGAGTATTAAAAGATTTTGCGTTACCCGATCGCAAATGCAAGTTGAATTTTTTATCAAGTAAAGTTTGAAGTCTCCGATGGGAAAAGAATCCTGACTTTGCTGGAGCCGTAATTGTTGCTAAAAATGGAACGTCATTACAAATGAAGTCTGTGGCAAACATTAAAACTAAAAGCAAATTCCCAGGCTTATGTCAATGCATATAAATGCCAGCAAGTCATATGAACCTTGCACCGCGAGCTGACGCGTACGCAATATTGCGGTAAGCTTATGTTTTTATAAACGCGGTTCGATATTTTTTAAACAAATGAAAAAGAAAAAGATTGAACGTCCCCCGCCAAGATTCGAACCTGGTTCGTTGGTATACAGGAGAGCAACACTTAAACCTTTTGGAATGAGTGTTTAAAATGGTTAAATTTTATTATTTCAACGTAGATATGCGTTAAACGTAGATATGCGTTAAACGTAGATATGCGTTAAAAATCCATTTGAAGTCTGCAGATCGGTTTTAATGTTCCATCAAAGGTCTCCAAATGTAAAATATCATAGCAGCGCTTTCAAAATGTCCACTTTTTCGGCGGTCGACTATTCTCTACATTATATGCCTTTGCATTTGCCACAAAAGCCTTATGCACTGGTCAGTGGAATTACCAAGAAAAGTTTACAGTCGAGTGATGGAAGGAAGGAATGAAAACTTGCATATTTTTCCCTGTCAGCGATAATTCGTTCAACGCTTCGCGTATTCACGAGTTAAAAACGAAATCTGAAATAGTCTTCATCCAGAACGTGGTGGTAAGAACGATATTTGAATATATTGATGCATGCCATGCCATAGGAGGCGTTCTTTCTGTTAAGAATGTCACATGCTTTCACTGCATTTCTGATGTCATCTAAGATTCCTGGCCATAACACTGCGATAGCAAAACATGTGCATACCTGTTCTCTGAGGTTTGGGAATCGCTAATAAGCAGGAAGGAAGAAAGAGACTTATATAGCGCACATATCATATGTTTCACGGCGCTTTACATACATTTATGAGAATAAGATCAGTAGATAGGAAAGAAGGGTTCTGGCACACTCTTCAACCGCCCCTTTTTAACACAATTTCTAATTCTTTTCACTTTTCTCCTACTTTCATCACTAACTCTGAATTTGCATGCGATCGCATGAAAATTGTTCCAAATTTACATATCCTGACTCATAAAAATTAACAAAATCATCAAAAAAAAGCTGCTAAATTTTCAGCATTTTACAAATTCTCTGCAAAAAATCATCGTACAATTATTTAAAAATCAACAAAATCCATCTTGTTCACAAAAAAATTCTCATAAAATCAAACAGATACATTCGTTAATGAAAAATTCTCATAAAATCAAACAAATCCATCAGTTCCCTTAAAATCCCACAAAATTCATCAGAAATGAATTTTGTTTGAAAAACAGCGGTTGAAGAGTTTGCCAGAACCCTTCTTTCCTATCTACTTCAGGGAGGGAATAAAGAAAGATAAAATTTATCCCCAGAAAACTTGGGAATAAAATCAATTTCATTTTGGAAAACTCAAATCAAAACTTTTATTGGAAAGAAAAAAATAAAAACTCATTTGTTTTTTTATTTTTTTCTTTCCAATAAAAGTTTTGATTTGGAAAAGATTTTTCTCCAAATTAATTTCATTTAGGGGAAGATCTCCTTTCAAAATAAATTTCATTTTTTTTTTTCTAACTAAAATCTATTTTTTCATGAAGTTTTATGTTGAAGATAGGCTTATCTCTCTTTTTTCCCCTCTGTTTATTTCCTATAATTTAGTCCACTCTTTTCAGGAAATAAATATATAAAATCTTATTTTATTTTTTTATTTCATTTTTATATTTATCTAAAATGGCGAAACAAACAGACAAACATTTTACAATTTCAGATGGGAAAAAAACCAAAACATTCACCTCTATCAATTCTGCTGCTAAAGAATTTAACATTTCAAATTGTGCAATCACCAATGCTTTGAAAAAAGGAAACACATCTATCACCAGAAGATCGGATAAGAAAAAATTCTTTCTCGGAGAACCAAAACCAAAATCAAAACAATCAGATACAGAATTTTCTTCACTTCCAATGGATGAGGAATGGTTTGATAAATTCAAGATAATAGTTCCAAACATGGATGAGTTTGGTAAAGGGATTGTTAATATATTATTTATGGATGAGGACATCGCATTTGATTGGAAAAAAAGAGAAATTTTATATAATGAGGAAACTGTTTCATTTTTCAAGATTATCTCCGTTATCTGTAAAGTAGCATTTCCGATTAACAGAGATTATTGTTTGGAAGAACAGAATAAAAAATTATCTGTTGGGGAAAAAAATGCAATTGACTTGAAACGATTGAATTTCATTTCCAAAATGAGGAAAAATGAAAGAACATTTCAAGTGGATTTGTTCAATAAAATCAAGAAATATAAATGAAATCTATTTCACAGCTGAAAATCAATGACTAATAGCTAAAGTTTTCCAGGAAAAAGTTTTTTATTTCAAATTTGCTTCATCAACCACTTTTTATCCTTTTGGAGGAGAAGACAATCTCCAATGACCAATAGCTAAAGTGTTCACTCCATCATCCATTACAACTCTCTTATCATCATAAGCACTCAAAGCCACTTTCAAAATCTGCTCAGTGAAAATCTCATGCAGATGTGATCGGAGAGAAACATTTTTCATTGGAGGAAATTTTTCACCATGAAGAACATGCACAAAATCTTCATGTGAAATCTTATTCCTGACAACATTCTTTTTTGTTCCCTTTGCTTTCTTGATTCCTTTTCCTTCATCCATCTTTATGGAATAACATTTTGCTCTCAATCCAACAAATTCACGAATGATTTTTCCTCCAGCTTCATCTTTAAACATTCCTAAAATTTTCTTGTTTTTCCCAACAGGAAAGCCATTTTTCACAGCGAAATGATCTTTCGGATATCCAGATGTGTCAAACCATTTCTCAACATCCTCAGCAGTATCAGCAAAGAAATCATCCGTTTCAATCTCTAAAATAAGGGAATCTGTATCAGAATAAAGAACTTTCACATTCTCCCACTTTTTTTTCACATAACCATAATGAAATTGAAACATATGAATTTTGGAGAGATCAAGAATTGCTGCTCCAACAAAGATTGGTTTATTCAAAACAACTTTTGTTTTCCTCATATGAACAGCTGCAACTTTATCTCCAAACTTAGCCGCGTGTTTAAAGTTGATTTTTTTCACCAAGTTTGCTTTTTTCTTCCTATCATTTACCAGTTTTCATATCAATTCTATTCCTAACATTTTCCATTGTTTTCCCGTAAACAGCATTGCTTGCCAGTTTGAAAAGATCTTTCTCAAAATCATTTTTGGCTGCTGTTCTCAGTTTCGTATTCCATTCAATGAAAGGTTTCATGAAAGCTTTATTTCTGAATCCAATTCCTCTCCAAATCTTTTTCAGTTTCATTCCTAGGGAAAGAAAGAGTCTCAGACTCCTTCCATCCAAAACCATTTTTTCCTTATCCATCAAGTTGGGAATTAACTTTTTGAATCCCCCAACTTCCAGGAGTTCAGGCGCTAAAGGAAAATCATTGTGGAAATCATGATTTTCTTTTGGATATTCCAAGTCAACTTCCAAAACACATCCATAACCTTTCTCATCAATAATCTTCTCCCATTTCTTCAAAACCCCTTCACTCAACCATTCAAATCCTCCCACAGGGAGTGGTTGCACCATCGCAGTTGGATAAAGGGAATTTGCATCGAGATAAACGATGAACTTTGATGGTTGGGAAGGATCAAAATCTTCCATGAATTTGTTGTTTGCCTGAGAAAATCTGTGAAAGACTGTGGAAACTCCTCCACGAATTTGCCTTTCAAAAAACCGAAACATTTCCACATCTCCTTCACAAATCAATTCCAACTCAACTCCTGTCATCTTCAACATAGCATCCCAAAAGAAAGAGGGGGCAGTCAAAAACCATGCGGGGTCCAACAGATAGTTTTCCAACAAAACTTTCCGAAAATTTTCCACCACATCTGTCAGGAGAAAAACATCCGTCTTCAAATAGAGATCATGATATTCTCCCATATTCAACATCCCAAATTTTCTCCAGACATTTTCAGCATGAGTAAAATCTTCATCTGAAATTCCTTCTCCAGACAACTGGGAGAAAAAAACATCTTTCCCAGGAAGTTCATAATTAAATTTCTCAAATGAATCCATGAATTCATAAGGAAAAACTCCTTTTCTGGAAAGCAAATCAACTTCATCATCATTTGGGAAAAATCTTTTCAAACAATGCAAATCATTTTTTCCCAAATTTCCAACAAGATTTGCCAAAGAAGAATTCATAAATTTCAGGGAGTCAACAAAGCGAATCTCATGTTTCAAATCATGTTTTTTTCCCTCTTCATCTTCAAATGTTCCCCAAACAATTTTCAGGGAGAAAGAAACATATTTTTCATCATTGTTTGGGATTGCATCAATCTCCCCAAATTCATTTCCCATGTTTTTGATGAAAAGATGGGAATCATATCCATCTAAATTGTGAATGAAGACTCGAGTGAAATCTGGCACTTTCGCTTGCAAATTACAATATTCATGAGCAGCTCCGCGAAATTCTCCAGTTAGATGACAATGATCAGCAACTTTTTTTTCCTCAATCTTTTTCCTACAAAGCCAACAAATATCAGTTTTCTGGAATGCTTCCTTTTCTCCTTTCTTCCAAAGAATTCTCTTATAATTTTTTCTCAGCATTGGTCTTCGCACATCATTCAGAATCCATTTCACCTGATCAATAAGTTTCACCAGAAACTCTTTCCCAACATCATCTCCTTCTTTTCCACGAAAGAAAACTGGGGAGAAATCAACCCCAACTTGGCTCACAGGAAGAAAACAAAAGCTGCAGGGAACATGATGCTGAATTTGCTCTGTTTTTTCCCCAATTTTCTTTTCTGTTTTCTCCAAAATCGACTCAAAATCAGCGTAGATGACAAAGGGAACGGTTGTTGCGCATTGAACTTTCTTGAATTTCATAATTGATTTTTCTGGAGGGAGAACAGCTTTCACTCCATCATCCATGCAAAATTCTTGATGAACATCAAGTGTTTTTTTAGAGTTAAATGAATTGAGACAACCATCACAAACATGCCTTTGGTTTTTGTTTTTTGAATCTTCTCCAAACCATAATCGATTCAAATTCTTCACTAAAGCGAAATGTTCATTTTCATCGCTTTTCAGTTTGAAAAGAATCACATGATTCTCTTTCTTTTCCTTTGCTTTTCTCAAAGTCACGATTTGTTTCCCATCAACAATCCCCAAGACATTCACAGAAATGTTATTTTGTCTTTCAAATCTGTCAATGTCTCTCCATGAAATGGGGAATGAAATTCCTTCCCAATTGAATTCCTCACATTGTTTTCTCAACAAAGGAGTGATTCTTTGTGGATTTTTCTCCACTGGATTTTTCCATCTTCCAATGCACCACTTGAAGCACTCATCATCATTTTCATTTTTCATGTTTGTCAAAGCTTTTTTTGCAGCAAGCCAATCAGGAAGAGGAATGAATTTTCCAACAGTTATTTCATCCAGATGGATTTCCAATCTTTCAACTCGCAATAATCTCCAGTTGCTTCTTCCCCTTTGGAAATTCCGCATGTTTTCCAACATCCTCTCATTCATTTCTCTCAGCAATTTTTCCAAGTCAGTTCCCTCAAAAACTTCTTCAACTAGGGAAGAAAAGAAGGCATCATTTTCAATGGTTGTTCCCTGCGCTAAATCATGAGAAATCATTCTGCAAACCAAAACCATTTTCACTTTGAACCCAAAATGTTTCTTCAGAATTTCAATCATATTTCCTTTCACATTCTTCAAGAATCCTTCTGCGGAATATCCTTCTTTTCCATTTATAATAAAAGTCGATCCACCCAACCCCGGTTTTTCTTCAATATCAAACTCAGGTCTCTTCAACATTTCTCCAATCTTTGTGTTTAACTTCAAAAGTTTTTCCCGAGCTTTTTCCTTCAGATTCCAATCAACTCTTTTTTTTATCTTTCCAAACCATGAATTCATTGAATCAATGGATGACTCAATAATGTTTGGCACTCTTTCTGGAAGAACTTTTTGTTCAGTTGATTTCACTTCAGGAAAAGATGTTTTCTTGATGATTTTTCTCTGTGGGTTTTGCAACTCTTTTTCCAAATCAGCTTTTTTCATCCTGGAGAATCCAACCATTCCTTCCGAACGTGCACGATCTTTCAATTCTTTTAAAGTTGTCATTTTGAATGAAAAATAAAAAAAAATGTTTTCATTCAAAATGAAGTTTTCAATCCAGGAAGAAGGAAAAGAAAAGCAGATTTTTTTCACATTCAAAGAAGCATCAGAAAAAACTGGTATTCCGAATTCCACCATTTGGAGGTTCATCAAAAACAATTCAGAAAACAAAAATTTAAAAAGTTTGAATTTTCATTTCCAGAAATGAAAAAAAAATTATTTTTTTTTTCTCCAAAGAAAATGAATGTTGAAGATTTTGAAAGAATGATGGAAGATAGTGATTATATTATAGAATTGATGAATCTCGGATTTTTGGATGATTTGGCGATAGAAATTATTCTAGAAATCCGAGAAAGAGGTGAACACCCAGAGGACTTAATTAATATGTTCACAGAATATGATTTTAATGGAGATGATTTTGAATACGATGAGTTCTCAGCATCAGAAATTGTTGAACTGTTTATGGAACCCTCATCGCTTGAGAATGTGATATGAGATCACTCAAACAATAAATCATATTTTCTCTCAAACTTCTCCAAATCCAATCCTAAATCAATCACAATCCCATCAACCACCTCCATTGCTGGAAGGAATTCATTTCGAATGAATTTTCCACTTCTCAAAACAAAACGTAAATTAGTCAATGTTTTCTCGTAAGTTGTGAACGCGAACTTTGTCATTTCAATTTTGTTTCCATATTTCTTCATTTCATTCCCTGTTTTGACAACCAATCCTGCACCTGAAATCACTCCCAAAATCACAGGATTCATTGTCACTCCTCCCGCAATTACACCAATCGCAACAAGAGCGGAAGATGTCAAATTCACAAACAAATTCATCTTTTTGAAATGTTTTGTGAGCTCTTTTCAAACACCAAAATCTTTTGTGATAGAATCGGAAGAGTTGTTTGATCTCTTCCAGTTCTTCTGGAGAGATGTCTTTGCTGATGTGATTGAAATCGAGAATCTTTTTCTTTTGTCGCTCTTTTTTCATTTTGAAAGAGAAATGAAAAAATTCACGATAAAACCTCAAAAACCAATGTAATAATAATTGTATATTTGGAGTTTTACTCAAGGTTTTTGCTGGAAAAACCAACGCGAGTCATTTCCTCGATTTCAACTCCATCTCCAGATCATACTTCCAAATGTGTTGACCAAGTTCTCCTTGCCAACCATGTTTTTTCTTTTGTTCACTAACATATCCATCACAAGATCGATTTTAGGGTGTGTAAATGAGTGGATCAATTGGAACATTATCCCAGCTTTAACAAGTCGTGTTTTCATTGGAAAGAAAACAAATTTTACATCTCTCCAAACAAGAAGCTATATTTATCAACAGGATAGTAATAATAACCTGTTTGAATAATTTTATCTCCTGTCAACTTGAAACCATTCATGTCAAGGTTTGTTTCCATAACCATCTTCCCCGAGTCAAAAGCGAAAGGAGCATCATAAACAGAACTTGGTACATCTGATTGAGAACCTTTAATACCATAAATAATCAGATTTGCTGGACCTTGAGAAGCTGACGACGGTGTTCCTTGCCATTTCAGATCTAAATAAATGAATTCGGGGAGAAATCTGCCATTTATGCATGTGAATGATTGATCGAGAATAGTTGGAAAACTTCTTCGTTGATTGTTGATTGATATTCAAGCTGGTTGAAACAACGTCAACGCTCACACCCGTCATGGAATAGGGAAGAATTCAATGCAAATCGTATATTCCCCTTCTGGAAGCTTCAGCATGTTAAATCCAAGTCGACCAGAGTATTCATTAAAAACATCTTTTGTTATTTTCAAATTGAAAACTTTTTTATTGATCTGATGAGGAGAACTTAAAATCAGATAAACCAATCACTGTCATATTATGTTCAGCTCTGGATTCATCCACATCCTCCATCAAATACCGGAATTCATCCTTCAAGTGGGAGGTTGAAGATATATGCGATTCATTGACATATTTTTTAAGGTCAGCTTCTGTTTTAATCAGTTCCTCTGACAGAGCTACTGTCTTCTCATTTAGCTGTGTATCAACATATTGTTTTGATGTTGCTTCATTGGATGTTTTTGGATCGGGAAGACCAACAAGTTTTTCTCCTCCCATATCCAATTCCCCAGTCATTGTTCCACCTGATAAAGAAAGCTTATTAGCTGCCACCCGGAGACTGTCGTGTCACATATTTTTTGTTGACTGCTTGATCGATTGCTGTTGGATCTTTCACGTTATAAACAAATTGGTTTCCCATATCAAGACTTGTTTCCATTGGGAATGTTTCTTTCCGACTGAGAAAAACATTCTTTGCATCATTATACGACATCAGATTGTTATAGTTCGCTGATAAATCAGCATAAGTTTGTTGCTTTGATTTGACAACATTGAAAAGTTCTTTCAATCAATGTCTTTCGTTACTTCATGCGTTGTGAGCTGGAGTATTTGGGTGGAACTTCTTCAGCGTCACCATATTCACGCGGAAAGATCATTTGATTCATCTGTATCCAGATTTGTGATCAGTTTCCGATCCATGTCAATCTCTCCAGGAAGAATCAGTTTCTTTCCCCTGATCCAATCCCAGTCATATGGGAGGATCCATCAACCTGCAAAGAATCTGCTCTCAATTGAATCAGTTTGGTTTCCACACTTCTGTCTAGCGTGTCAACTTGATGTTTTGTGACTGCATCACCATTTGCTGTTCCTTCAGCGACATTGACTAGTTTTCTGTTTGACATATCATAATCCCCTGTGGATGTTAGTTTAAAACCAACTCCTGGTAATCCATCTCTTCCATCTCGACCCCCTCGAGAAGTGCTTGTTGTTTCAGAAAGCAATCCATTTGAATAGCTCATTTTAAAGTCTTTCATCAAAGTTTTTGGCAATGAATTTCCTCGGCTTATCCACATAGAGGAAAGAGAATGGATCATGCGTTGCTTTCTTATAATCTTCTTTGCTGACTTGTGTCTCCCTACAGAGTAGGGAAACTTCATTGTTGCTGGGGAATTCAAAGATGCAAAAATGAGAACAATTCAGGCGGATATCTTTTGGTGTTTGGAAATAGCTTTGTGAAAGATAAATCATAGAACAATTCTTATGCCTGCCTTGGATAAAATAATCAAAAGGGTTTTTGATTCTTTTCGCAAACAAAATCATCGAAAACAACCAGTTTTTGATTCTCCCCTGACAATTCAGAAACTGGGATGATTTCATTCGGGGATGCCTCCACAACATCATACCCAGCTTCTTTGTTGATTGGGTGAAATGTTTTCAGAAGATGTTGATATTTAGCTTGGTTAAGATTTTTCGCATAGAGATAAATTTTATCATAATACAACAATCTCAAAATCATATCCAGGAGAACATTTGTTTTCCCCGATCCTGAAGGGCCGCAGATCAACATTCTGAAAGCTTGATCAGGCATGAAAGGATGGAGCTGTCGAAAATTTGTAATTGGATCCTGACAATCATAATTTGGAATCTTCATTTTATTATATTCAACATCATATTCAACATCATATTCAATATCATATTCAATATCATATTCAATATCATATTCAATATCATATTCAATATCATATTCAATATCATATTCAATATCATATTCAACATCATATTTTTGGATTTAAAATGAGTTTATTGAAATGGAATGAAATGGCTAAAAGCAAATCTGCTTTGGGTCAAAAAATCAACTTTATTCACGATGTCATCACCCAGAAAAAGTTGGGTAAAGAAACAAGTCAAATCGGATTTGAAAAAATGTTCAAACCCATCACATCGAAACTGGATGATGTTATTGCATCGAATTTAAGACCACTTCCCCGGAAAAAGAAAGTTGGAAAAGCCAAACCACGGACATTGATTATTATCCGAAGTCGATCCATTTGAAGAGATGGAAGTTGAAGGTTTGATTGATGATGATGATGAGATTGTATCACCACAAACAGCTAAGCAAATTCCAGTAAGACCCCAACATACGAAGAAGTACTGGAAGAGTTAGAAGGTGAATCTCCTGTATATAAATCAACCGTTCCTGATTATGAAGTGGAAGAAGAGGAAGAGGAAGAGGAAGAGGAAGAGGAAGAGGAAAGGAAGAGGAAGAAAGGATGAAGAAGCTCAAGAAGATATTATTGAAGAAGAAGAAGATAAAATTAATGAAATGCTAGATAAGATGGTTTATCAAATTATAGAAAAACAGATAAAGTCTTAGCTCAGCCAAATGTTCCAGTAGAAAAGAAAAAAAATTTAATTGCAAACAGCATTATAAAGCCAGCTCATAATATAAGAGCACAACTGAACAACCGTAACAGTTATCTGAACAAAAAATTCAATGAAGGTAAAATAACTAAAAATGAAAGGGATATAGAAGCAGGCTATAAAAGAAAAAAGAAAAGTACTGAATGACTACATGAACTATTATAAAAACAAACTCAAGTCATTTGAAGGCTCTGGAGCCCGAAAACGATACGGACGTGGCATCTCATTTTTCAACGATCCAAAAGATCTTCTCCAGAAACTTGAAGTCATTATCGGCTCTATCCTTGCTGGGAACACTAACATCAACGTGAGAAATGAAGGAGTTGCAATTCTCGATATTCTCCTGAAAGAGTCAGTGATTAACAGCCTCAGCATGAAAAGCTGTACAAAACCTATTTCAAAACATAAAATGGAAAGAGAAATCGTCCTGTCATCTTACGCTGTTAAGAACAGACAAAACAAACCTGCAGATTTCACAACAAAATTTAATCGTCCAATTATTCTTGATTTGAATGAACAATATGTTGTTGGGTTGAAACGAATCATCAATATGAGTTTTACTGGTATAACATCAATCCACAATATGAAAATCAACTGATTAGGTTTTCCTCTGATGGTGGGAAAACATTTTCCGATATTGCTTTTCCTGCTGGAGTTTGGGAGTATTCTGGGATAAATGATTTCATTCGGAAAGCAACAGTGGTGAAAGAATCTGGGAAAAAAGATGTTTTTCCAATCAATCTTGCTTTCAGCAATGAAACTTTCAGAGTGACAGTTTCACTGGCTGAAAATTATCAACTGGATTTCACCCAATCGAATTTCGGGGAGCTTGTGGGGTTTGATAAAAAGATTCTGAAGGAGAAAGTTAATGTTGGCCCTAAAGTTCCAAATCTCAGTCAAGATACTGATATGTTGAACATTCATTGTGATTTGACAAATGACTCACTTGTGGATGGGGAAGAGACTGATATCATCTATTCCTTTTCCACATCTGTTCTGCAGCATCATATAGTTTTGAGCGTGAACCCATAAAAATAGCATTCTGCCCCGTGAATAAAAACACAATCAGCTCAATTCGGATGTATATCACAGACGGGAAAAGAAGAATTGTTAACCTGAATGGGGCAGACACAGCATTCTCGTTGATATTAAAAAAAAGACTATAAAATGAAAGCATATGAATTTTCTCGTTATTACCACCCCAAACTGGGGAAGTTTGTTTATAAGCATAAAGGAACAGGAATCATTTTTGATTCCATCTTCAAGCCACTGAAAAAGATGGTAGGACCAGCCATGAAAGGAATTCTGCAAAAAGTTGCAAACCATTTGCGAAAAAAGCTTTGGACGCAGGAATTTCTCACGCTGGAGAAAAAGTGGGCAAAATGGCAGTTGAAAAATCAGGTGATTTAATCATGAAAAAACTGGGAAACATGAAGATTGGAAAACGAGGAAAAAAACCACAATCACGCCCTTCAATCAAGGTCGCTTCGCTCCCTGCTTCACTCCCAGCGAAACAACCACAGAGAGAAAGTGCAAATGATATCTTGAATAGACTTATCAGTGGTCAAGGAATTTAAAATAATCTATTAAAATGGCTTTTCGATCGAATGAATATCTCCAAAGAAATGAATTAGTAAGATTCCAGTTGGATGATGTTATCAGAGCCCCAGCAAATGGGCAACATCAAACAAAAAATGGTTATAAATTCACCATCAATGACAGATCAGCGTTTTATGACTGGCATAACGCTTATTTTGAAGTGCAATTTCAACTCCAGAAATTAGCAAATGGTGCTGGATATGCTGCTGCTGATAGGATAACAGTCATAAATGGCTCACATTCCCTGATAAAACATATGACAATCAGATCTGCAGGGAAGATTGTTTACGAACCTGACAATCTGCATAAAGTTACTTTTGTTAAAAATCTGTTGGAATACTCAGATGATTTCAGCAGATCAGTAGCAAAGAACAGTTTCTGGTATTTGGATACGGATGGAACAACTGCTGATACGAATACAGGATTTGAAGCGAGACGACTACAAACTCAAGCAGTTCGAAGATGATGGAAGTGAGGTGCTAAAAATGTTAATTGCATTATCCCCCTGAATCGTTTCTCCTTTTTCGAGGAACTGGAAGGCAGGATGTTGGTCCCAATGCAGTTGCAATTCGAAATTAATCTTCAACAGGATGGTGAATTGATTCATAAGGCTGCTGCTGCTGCTGCTGGAAGAGTTGTTATCAACAGATTTTTGCTTTGGGTGCCAAGACTGTCTCCCAAAGATTCTCTTTATGATAAATTTATCAGTTCATTCCTGAAAGAAACACAATGGAAGTATCTGAGGGAGACATATGATCAATCAGCTCCCGCAACATCATCAGGATTCTTCCAGATTTCAGCGAGCATTGATAATGTAAGCATATTTTTGTCTGGCTGAAAAGACGCTCCACCCAATAATACCCTGCAGAAGACTCTCCATATTTGATGGATACTTTCAAGCTGAATGAAGCAGATGATGATGACTCATCCCTGTCAACTTGCAGATTGGAGTATGGAAATGGAGTGTTTTATCCTGAAACTGACTATGACACGGAATCAAAAGTCAGAATCTTCAATGATGTTATGGCTTATGCAATGAGGAAAAATGACTTCAACACTGGACTCAGTTGAATTTGGCTAACTTTCAATCACTTTATGGTCTCATTTATTTCGATTTGTCTTACCAAGCTGAAAAACCAACAAGAGATCCCAAGCAGTTGATATTTCGATATACGCTGAATGCTAATGCAACTGCCGCCTTCAATGTGCATGCAGTGGTTCTTTATGAGGAAACAGCTAAGATTAATAAAGTTGGTAATGAGCTGGTTATTGCTTAAAGCGGAGTGAAAACATATGTTATCATTAAAAATGACAACATATCACCCATATAAAATAAATTTGTCTAAAGGACAAAAAGAAAAGCTTGGAAGAGCATTCAGAACAAACACTCCAGTCACCCTGAGATTGGGTAGTAATCAAACAAGTGGAAATGATGAACTGATGCTGACAACTAATCAAATTAAAAGAATCACAAAAGCAAAATCTCTGGGAAAAGGAGTTGAGATAAAGATATCAAAAACACAAATTAGAAAAGTAATGAAACAAGGTGGAAGTCTATTTTCTGCTATTGTTCCTTTGGCTAAAACATTGATACCCACCTTGGGTAAAACACTTGGGTTGTCAGCACTGGCTGGTTTAGCGAGTGAAGGAGCAAGTCAAGTCGTCAAAGCAATAAGTGGAAAAGGTGGTGGTCAGGTGGGTGGATTTCTCATCCCCCAAAATAAAATTCAGAAACTGATTGACAATAAACATTTGTTGACAAATAAACAGAAACAAGACATTTTGGTTGCCCTGCAATCAGGAGGACAGTTGGTGATGAAACCATCCGTAAAACAGTCTGGTGGATTGTTAGGAAGTGTGTTGGCATCCATTGGAATCCCATTAGCACTTGACATGGTAAAGAATTTGTTTGGGAAAGGTGCTCCTAGAGTTGGCCGACCAAAAGGAAAAGGAGCTCCAAGATTGGGAGCGTATCCTCCCCCATTTATTGGAAGTTGGAGACGAAACCCTGTTGGATGGGAAAAAAAAAATCAAAAAAGGCAAAGGACTTCTGCTGGGGACGAACAGCCCATTCAACAACATCCCAATTCTCGGGGCAATATTGTGAGGCCTAAATTTGTAATTAAACCGCTGTCAAATATTGATCTGTTGAAGTGGATTGAATATCTGAGGATTCCCAATTTCAAAGGCATCTTTGCGAGAGATCAATTCATGCCACAAAAACACACTCCCTGCATCATCAATCTTGATTCACTTGAAAATGCAGGAACTCATTGGGTTTGTTGCGCTCCGGGGAAAAAATTCACGTGGTATTTTGACTCTTTTGGAATGGGATTTCCAAAGAATTCAAAAGTTCCAAACCAGTGATTTGGAACAGCAGTCAGTATCAAAACATAAACAGTGTTCTTTGCGGGTATTATTGCCTTTATTTCCTCCATCAATGGTCGCAGGGGAAAGATTTCTATGATATTCTCCAACCTCTCAGTTTGACTGATACAATGCAAAATGAAAGATTCATAAAAGAATATTTCGATTGAAAATGAAGTCATATTGTGTGAAGGAGAAAAAACAAACTGAATGTGTTGAGCCATCTGGAATCATGACCGCAAAAAATGGAAGAAAGATGTGGTTTTGCCATTGCGCTTCCTGTGGAATCAAAAAGACAAGATTTATGAAGGCAAACCCTCGGGAAACTGAGTCTGCCCTCACAAGGTGGGGGCTTTGGTGAATTAGCATTGACTGGCGTTGCTCATGCTCTTCCCTGGCTCGGGAAAAAAACAGTTGAAATGGGGAGATATGGAGCCAGTGAATTGTTGCGAAATAAGAACACTCAGAAAAAAGCATTGGATTTTGCTTTGGATAAGATGAAACCATTTCTTGCCAAAACCTCTTCCGATATGCTGAATCAACTATCCACAGCGATTAGACCAAACAGAAAATATAAGACAGATCGAGCTGATTTGGATGGAAGAGGATTGGATATTCATAACTTGATTGGGAAACTACCAAAACCAAAGAAAGGTTTCACTCTTCCCGGACATAACTTCACTGGCCCGTATAACCCTTTGGAAAAACAAGTCAGATTTGATGATACTGGAAAGATTCTTGAAATCTGGCAACAACCCACAGGAAAAACAGACGCAGTTGCTATGCAGCATGATGTGGATTATTCAGTTTGCGCAAAAAAATCAACCCACATCAATGTAAAAATAAAGCAGACAGAAAAATGGTTGCCGCTTTGGATTCCATTCCCTGGAAAGAAAGACAGTGGGGTCATGCTTTGGCGAGAAATACCATTGATGTAAAACAAAAACTTGGTTTGGGTGTTCCAAAAAACGGGAAAAGATTTTGAGTGAAGGCTGGACTCAAAATCTAGCAAATGAACTTCACCAGCCAATCAGGAGAAGATTTCCAAAGAGAAGAGTTATTGCATATGGTGTTGACAACATTTGGGCGGCTGATCTGGTTGAGATGGGGAAATATTCGAAGTGGAATAAAGGAATAAGATATCTCCTGATGGTGATCGATGTTTTCTCAAAGTTCGGTTGGATTCGCCCTCTGAAAATAAGCGAGGACAAACAGTAGCCGATGCTTTCCGATCCATATTCAGGGAGCGAAAACCAAAGATGCTTTGGACTGACAAAGGAAGTGAATTTTTCAATGGAATATGAAGGATCTCCTGAATAAGAATGGGATAAAATTGTATACACAGAGAATGAAGAAAAGTCATCTGTGGTTGAACGTTGGAATAGGACTATGAAGGAGAAACTCTTCCGGATGTTTTCTGCTAACAATAATACAGTGTTTTTTGACAAACTAGATGAGTTAGTAGATCAATATAATCACCATTTTCATTCAAGCATTCGGATGACCCCAACGCAGGCTAGCGAACGGAAAAATGAGAAAAAGGTTTTCGCTAATCTTTTCGGAGATATGATTTATGCAAAACACAACCCAGCAAAATTCAAGATCGGTGACAGGGTTAGAATATCAAAATACAACGAAAGATATTCGACAAAGGTTTCACCCCGAACTGGACAGAGGAGATATTTGTCGTTGATGAGTTTTAAACACAAATCCTGTAACGTATAGGTTAGTCGATCTGTTGGGAGAAAAAATAACTGGATCATTTTATGAAGCAGAACTCCAAAGGACAACACAAAGCGTATTTCGCATTGAAAATGTTATTCACCTCGATCAGAAGAAAAAGGAAGCCTTGGTTAAATGGAAAGGATATCCTGATAAATTCAATTCCTGGGTTCCACTGAGTGATATGGAAAATCTCTGAGATAGAATATGAATGTTTCACATTCATATTTATGAAATAACACCTCTTTCTTTCAATTCCGGTGGATTTTCCGGAGGAGATCACTTTGTTTTTGGAGTTCATTTTTATGAATTTGTATTCCTCTTGGAGATTGATAAATGATTCAAAGAGGAGTTCTATTGTCTTCCTCTTCTTCATTTTGCTCTGCTTCTTCCATCTCTGAATCAGAGACAATAAATTCCTCATCAGATGTTGTTGGGGTTTCATCTTCGCTCATTGATTCATCCTCTGAGCAGGTGAGGTCGCTTCGCTCGCTTTCATCATCCATTTTGAGTTACAAGATTAAAATGTTTAATAGATATCACTCCTTGTGGAAAAATGAATTTTGTCTTCTTCTTCTCCTCCAAAAGGATAAAAAGTGGTTGATGAAGCAAATTTGAAATAAAAAACTTTTTCTGGAAAACTTTAGCTATTAGTCATTGATTTTCAGCTGTGAAATAGATTTCATTTATATTTCTTGATTTTATTGAACAAATCCACTTGAAAGGTTCTTTCATTTTTCCTCATTTTGGAAATGAAATTCAATCGTTTCAAGTCAATTGCATTTTTTTCCCCAACAGATAATTTTTTATTCTGTTCTTCCAAACAATAATCTCTGTTAATCGGAAATGCTACTTTACAGATAACGGAGATAATCTTGAAAAATGAAACAGTTTCCTCATTATATAAAATTTCTCTTTTTTTCCAATCAAATGCGATGTCCTCATCCATAAATAATATATTAACAATCCCTTTACCAAACTCATCCATGTTTGGAACTATTATCTTGAATTTATCAAACCATTCCTCATCCATTGGAAGTGAAGAAAATTCTGTATCTGATTGTTTTGATTTTGGTTTTGGTTCTCCGAGAAAGAATTTTTTCTTATCCGATCTTCTGGTGATAGATGTGTTTCCTTTTTTCAAAGCATTGGTGATTGCACAATTTGAAATGTTAAATTCTTTAGCAGCAGAATTGATAGAGGTGAATGTTTTGGTTTTTTTCCCATCTGAAATTGTAAAATGTTTGTCTGTTTGTTTCGCCATTTTAGATAAATATAAAAACGAAATAAAAAAATAAAATAAGATTTTATATATTTATTTCCTGAAAAGAGTGGACTAAATTATAGGAAATAAACAGAGGGGAAAAAAGAGAGATAAGCCTATCTTCAACATAAAACTTCATGAAAAAATAGATTTTAGTTAGAAAAAAAAAAATGAAATTTATTTTGAAAGGAGATCTTCCCCTAAATGAAATTAATTTGGAGAAAAATCTTTTCCAAATCAAAACTTTTATTGGAAAGAAAAAATAAAAAAACAAATGATTTTTATTTTTTCTTTCCAATAAAAGTTTTGATTTGAGTTTTCCAAAATGAAATTGATTTTATTCCCAAGTTTTCTGGGGATAAATTTTTTATTCCCATAAAGTTTTCTGGGGATAAATTTTATCTTTCTTTATTCCCTCCCTGAAGTAGATAGGAAAGAAGGGTTCTGGCAAACTCTTCAACCGCTGTTTTTCAAACAAAATTCATTTCTGATGAATTTTGTGGGATTTTAAGGGAACTGATGGATTTGTTTGATTTTATGAGAATTTTTCATTAACGAATGTATCTGTTTGATTTTATGAGAATTTTTTTGTGAACAAGATGGATTTTGTTGATTTTTAAATAATTGTACGATGATTTTTTGCAGAGAATTTGTAAAATGCTGAAAATTTAGCAGCTTTTTTTTGATGATTTTGTTAATTTTTATGAGTCAGGATATGTAAATTTGGAACAATTTTCATGCGATCGCATGCAAATTCAGAGTTAGTGATGAAAGTAGGAGAAAAGTGAAAAGAATTAGAAATTGTGTTAAAAAGGGGCGGTTGAAGAGTGTGCCAGAACCCTTCTTTCCTATCTACTAAGATCGGACTTCAGCTTATGCAAGTAATCCTTATTTAGTTACTGGGCTTTTATCCATAGGGGCCCAGCAATTTCTGCAAATTTGCAATTGAAGCAATAAATTTTGTAACAAAAATATAACATAAATTTGTAAATTTGATAAATTGGCAAAATATTTCACAGTACCGTGAACATTTGCACTAAATCAATAGAACAAAGCTATTCTTTTAAAACAGTTTTTATGGAGTAGGGTCATACTGCCTCTTACTTGCGTAGAGTTCCTTGATTGCCAATTCAACGACATCCAAGAAGCCAACGAGACTTTCAACCCTGAAGAAGAATTGCTCAGGTGGAGAGGAGGCCACATGTACTATCTTGGAACTGCCAACGATGCTACTTCCAACAGCAACTACAAAAATCCTTACCCCCATGCTTTTCAGTTCGTTTGCTGCTAATTCGGTAATGTGGTTCTCAAAATTTGACTGGCTATCAATGAGAAGGAAAGCCATCTTCGTTGCGTCCATACGACAACCTTTAAAGAAAGAAAAAACATTCGTTCGCTTGATGTTTAACATGATCTTTTTAAAACTACTAATTCAGGAAAGTACATTCTAAGGAATCCGAAGAATTCCAAATTATAAATCAGTACGCCAATGATTAATTAACATGAGCTTCAATCAAATAAGAATTAACGCTCAGTTGATGCCACTGTAAAGGCTATTTCAAAATTTAACATTTTACTTGGCTCAGAGGCTTGGGAGAATACATCTTACAAAAGAAATCACATTGAGGTTCAGGGCGGTCGTCTTCAACTTTCTGCGGCTGAAGAAAATTGAGTGGGACTTGCGTCAGTTGAAAGATTAGCCCTGATGTTGGCCTGTGACTGAGCTTTGTGGCCGCTGGCCCCATTGGGGTGGGGGTACTAACCTGGGGAGGTTGAGAGGAGTTAAATGATCTCGGCGTACATTGAGAGCTGGGCATTGGCATTAGTCCCAGCCCCAGCTGTAGAATGCTGCAAAGTTATGTTTACCTCCAAGCTAGAATGGAGGGGGCAGGTTAAGTATCCCAGGGGGACGGGGAAGGAAACGTGTCATTCATAAGTGCACATAGGAGCGAACGAACGAATTCCTATTATAACGAACATATTTTCCCAGTCCCTTGGCACCTCGTTATTTTATGGTTTCACTGTAGTGTCGTTTATGTAGAAAACTAAATAATACATGGCTGCTTGAAGTTATGTAATATCTCTTGTCATGTTCAACTCTGCATCTCATTTGTTCGCGGCACTCACTTGTGAGATATTGAGTTGAACACTCGAAGACAAATTTAATATCTCGTGGCATCCATAAATTACATTTAATGTAAACAACTTCATTTACAAGGGTGTCACTAAACATCTGAAAGAAAATATGTATAAAAAATTTAAATCTGCATAAAATATATGCAGAATACAATTTACAGTGTTGCGCACCCTTCCGAACCAGTTTCAGTTTATGTTTAAACGGACCAATCAAAATGTAGAAAAATAATGACGGAGGTACTCGTCGGAAATTTTCGAAAAACACCCTAAAAGGTACCAGGATCTTGTGTGATGGGCGTGGCTTAAATAAATTTTTGCCCCTAAGAGGTACCAATTCTTAAACAACACATGTCATATTCTGGGATATTTTTTCGGCTCCATACCTTAAAAGGTACCGTGATAATTCTAACTGTGGTCATTTTAAAAGTACCCTAAGCGGTACCAATCTGCAAATTTTGACCTCTAAAAGGTACGACGAGCACCCCCAACATTTTTATATGGGAGTCCCCCCCGGGGGGTACAACTAGTCCCTCCTTTAGCGTTGTCCCTGTACGTCGATCACGTGTTTATTTTGTCCCTTCACTTTGAGTTTCCCCCGTATCATTTCGATTTTAGCCTTAGCTACATTTATTCATCGAACTGAATATTTACCTGATGAAGGATCATGAAACAGTTTTATCACCTCCGTCAATGCGGGCAGGATATTGAATCGGTCAGCTGGATAAAAAATCATCAATACACATGTCATGTTGCTTATAGTTGTCAAATTCAACTTCAGAAATTTTGAAACGAGACAGTTTTCTTCCCACTTTAACGGGAGCTCTTACTTTTTGCTTTAATTTCATTCGTTCCCTCTTTTCTTTCTGGATAACAATTATTGCTTCGTTTTTTTACTCATTTCTTTCGCTGTCTCGCAATTTTATCTCATCCGTTCCACTATGACTTTCTCATAACTTACCTTTATTAGCGTAAGCTATGATCAGAATATTTACCTAATGAAGGTTCAACAAAAGTATTGCTCCACCCTGCAAGTACGGCGTCATAGGCGTTGTCTCTGTCAGTTGGAAAAGGTAAATTTAGCACCTGATTTTTTGCCAGCTGCCATGGCACAAACGAGAAGTTGACTCTGGCCGAACCGGCTCTAGCTGAACTGGAAAAAGTAACTGCAGCGTACTTCGTATCGTTTTCGCCTTCTCTCAATGACTCGATCATGTTTCTTAGCGCTGTTTTTCCTTCGTTGAAGTCGTCTCTTCCAATCGATGCAGAGCCTTCCATAACAACCACAATATCTTTAACATCATAATCGGAATCATTGCGTAGAAAGTTGGTTATGAGCTTTCTTGCGGTGACACTGTGATGCGGAACATCATAGAAAGCTGCAAAAAGGAAAGAAACGTCATAACGTCACCCAACCTCGTTTCCAGGGTCGTCTCTCTTCAACTGAATAAAAAGCAAAGGACCGCGAACGAAAATGCTGCTGGTGTACGTAGGATCTAGAGACGATCTTTTCAGCCAAAAATAGTAATGCAAATAAGTTAGGAAGGCTCGTCATCCTTTCATCATCAAGAAAGGACACTAGATGGTTTCGGGTGGACACGTGTCACCCAAAATCTGGGTGGTAACAAGAATTTGCCACAAAGGAGGGGCAGCAAGGTGAAAAACTGTCGCTCTTGCGAGAAAGTCAGAATGGTTCCCGGCCAAGCATTTACATTATCATATACTTATTTCGACCTGCAAGCGGATAAAGTTGTTAACGACTCAGCCATAAAGTTAAAGGAAAGTACGTTAAAACCCTCGTTTCTTCCGAATTTCCTCTTGGCAATAACTTGTTTCTTGAACTTGCCTCGTCGATCCGTATCGCTCTTTTTTTGCAAGTTGAAAAACTGAAATAAAGGAACGATACCCATATTTCCAATACGGATCTCACGTAAATAGCATTCCCACACCAAAACATTTAGAAATACTTTCACTACCAATTTATTTTTTTTTAATAAAAAAAGCAACATTTTCAATTTAAGTGTCATTGTCTGAGAAAGTGTTCCAGAAGTTGGAAATAGTGGGTTCACTGATTTGATGAAACTTGCTGCAGAAGTTGACCTTGGTAAAATATTCCAGAAGCTAACGGGTTTTGTTTTCTGACTTTTAGTTCAGAAGTTTCGGGAGGGGGGGTACCATTTGAGGCCAGTGGATCATGGAAAATCACGTTTTACAAGGAGTAAGTTTGGAATAGCATAAAAACAAACAAACAAATCCTATTAACTAATAAATTGTATGGTATGTTTCTATTACAAAGGGTCTTTCAAATCATATGTGCAGATTTTGCAGAGAAGGTTCTGGCAGTGTGGGGGGCTAGCACAAGTTTTGGCCAAATTTTGAAGGAAAAAACACCATCCAGAATTACCTAATTTAAAAGTTTATATTTCTTAACTGCCTAGTTAGCTCAGATTGATACTTATATCAGGAGATACCTCAAAGTGAAAAGTGCATTTCGATCAAATGAAGTTTAATCATCATTTCATCATCATTTTATTAAACAAATAAATTATATACAAAATTATAAGCACCCGCAGGTAGCATCAAGCTAATCGAGGCGGGTGCTTTTAGAAATAAATAGATAAATAAGAAATCACATTACAAATAAAATACGGAGATAAATAAATTGGTACATAGATAAATAAAGAAACTTACAAGAGTCTTACAAGATTTTGAGTGAGACATTTAACAAGTCGGATAATTATTTTCACACGTCAAAATAAAATAAAACAAAGGAGAATGTCAAGAAATCATTCAATCATTAATTAATCTGAAATAAACGTAAGTTACTCAAATTTCAGTCCTTTTTCTTTTCTGGTCATTCCTACTCATATATTTTGTGGACAATGTTTGCAGAACGCTGCGTTCGATTCAGAAATAGCGCTAGCATTCGTTAAGTCTTGGTACCGTAACCAAGCGTTTTGTTTTTTGAATTCCAAGCGCGGGCGCTAAGCAAATGGTGTTATCTCATAAACCCACTGGGTAGGAAACAAATCCGAACAGTCGTGTTAAGGTGGCTCCCAACAGTTTCCAGAACTTTTCAAGACTTAGAATTTGATGGGTCATTAAAACCACTCTTTATCAGTTGATGCTACAACCATGATATCAAATGAATGCCCAATGATTGGTGAACACGTTGTTATCATTTTTGTGACATAATATGTCACTAAAGCAACAGTATAACGTGCTGAAAACACCCTTAATTTTAGCTTTAAGTGTTAATAACTCAAAAATGACTTGGTGAACCCCATTTTTTATTGTCGAATTTTGATCAGTAGGATAAGATGCAATTTTTGGCAAAGTTTAAAAAAATTCTGTAGGCGGAGCTACCTTTAATTTTCGAAAATTAAATCATCATCCCAGTGGGGAGAGCCGCAATTTTGTCACAGTTTTATTTCTAGCAGGGGGGTTGACATGGCTTTTTGCTCTTACCAGCTCAACACGATTTTTAAAAACAATTGCCATTGTCTTTTCGACCCAGCAATTGGCCAATAGCCCATATCTCCTAGCAACGGCCGAACCTTTTCCCCCCAGTTATTTTTAGTAATAACACCATTTGCTTAGCGCCCACGCCTGGGATTCGAAAAAACGCTAGGTTACCAAGACTTAACGAATGCTGGCACTATTTTTTAATCGTACGCAGCGTTCTGCAGCTTTATCCACAAAATATATGGGTTGAAACTACCAGAAAAGACACAGAACTACTGAAATGTGAGTAATTTACTTTTATTTCAGATAAATTAAACTATATTTAGTCGAAATGCACTTTTCCTATAGCCCATGGCTGGATGGAAACTCTCGACTTGAAGCAAAGAAAGAGATTCTAGAAAGTGAGCGCGCCCGAGCATTCTGCTATTAAAAGGCAAGTTGATATATTGGCATGTTTTAGAATTTTCGTGAAATTCATACGGTTGTAAATCATGGAAACGTGGAGTGCACAGAAATATTCTTACTTAGGATTTAGAGTCATTTATAGTTTCTGTTTACACATACAGCTGTAAAATAACTTTCAATCAGGTGCCACATTTTTAAAATGAGCTATTTTTGTGTTTGGCTCGGAAGCCGATTATTTGTGTGAAATAACCCGTTGATTGCTGTTGAAATAAAAAAAAAATCTTGATCTGAGATATAGTTGAGCAAACTACAATGATGTATCTGTAGATTGAACAAATAATTGGGCCTCTCGAGTGAATTTTTATTCTTCAAATGTTTGCGATTTTTTCGGGTCTCACTGAGCGGCATAAAACTAGTACCTACCACGTTAAACTTCAATAAATCGTAAAAAAAATTAAAGTATTATTTTGGATCAAACGAATTGTATTTTCATGACTGCCAAGGTGAAGACTTTTAAATAACACCATATCAGAGTGACATAAATTATTTTACGAACCAAAAATCATCAGTCGGTTTTAAGAGACAAACTCGTAAATAATGTGCAACACTTGGTTTTGTGAGTACTGATTTTCTTGTTTTTAGGCAACTTAAGATTCCAAGGTAGTGTTTACTGCCACATTTACTGATTATCACAGCTTTCGTAATGTGATTTAGATTCACTAAAGCAAACTGAAGTGTTTAAAACTAAATAGAGCTAGAATGGGTGTTAAATTATTGCTTTTTATAATATGCAAATTTAGTGACGGTGTGTCGTCAGGTTCAAAGCTACAGTGGATTTAAAATTTTAAGTAACAATGCGTGTAAGAAGTAGGCAATTCTCTATTGTTCCGCGGCATTTCGCTTTCCCCACGTAAGAATGTTTAGATTTTCGTACTGAGTGGACAACATGGTTTTGAAATAAAATTTACTGAAACTTTATTTTAAAGTGATGTTTCTTTTGTGTTACAAGATTTCATCCAATCGTGAGACTCCAAAACAATGGCCAAGAAAGACTTCTAATTTTCCATGTTCCCCACATAGAATTTTTGTTGCATTAAATATCACAATAGTTTTCACTAAAAGGGAATCAATTAGTAAACTAGAGATAAATAAATGCGCTGCCTGACGAAGTTATGGTAGATTTTCATGTTTTAGCCAATGAGGTGGACGGTTTCAACAATAGCACAATTCACACCTTTCTGCATTCCGTGCATTTGGGTTGCCTACTTCTTACACGGATTGTTACTTAAAATTTAAAACAACGTGAGCTAGCTAGAATACATAATTAAGAGCAGTTCTCTGTAAGAATCGAGAAAAGTGGGAAATAACATTTTTGACCCCCCTTCATATTTTGCATGCAGATAGGTCTTCAAGGGGGGGGGGGGGGGGGGGGATGTTAAAAAATGACTTTTGTTAAGGTCGTTTCTTCTTTGTTGCCATGGTAACACTGGATGTTTGTTGGTGCCACCAAACCCAGTTTTGACCTCAGAAACTTCCTTAAAAAGTGCAAAATGTAAGACATCGTTTCTCCAGCCCATTAATACTGTACAAATCAAGACTTTCACCAGATGTAAAACCTTTATTCTAGTTTACATTTATGCATGTGGCATTTTGTTACATCAACTGTACATGAACTTAACGGTCAAACAACTTGATGGTGTTTCAGCCATTTTAGTTGACGAGTAAAACTAGCAATACCTTTTCTTGAATTTTTCCAAAAGTACGCCGATCACCTAGTACTCAAACTACGTGGCTAGTTTAAATAGATACTCTAGTTACTAAATCTATAAAAATCTCTGCGGGGCGGGTTAATTTTGGACTTTGATTCACTGAGGAAAAACCTTCAAAAATCATTTTTTGTAAACTTTGGTGAAATTAACATTACGTTCATTCGACAGAAATCCTTTAACAAAACTCAATCGGTCTTCAGGCTTAAAGAATCGCATGTACTCTATCAATGTCTGGTCAAATCTACTGTTGATAGCGGTTATTTTCTGAACAATCTCAATCCAAATTAAGGTTACTTTACTGTTTTCTGCTGTTCTCAACTTGCCAAAAACGTGTCCGTCCTTTCTGCACAGCATACATTTTCTGCACAAAATTCGGATGTCGAAATAATCTTTTGTGGCTGATCATGCTGTTTATTTTTAGTAGAGGTCCATTAACCCATCACAGTGCAAGTAACAACAGCTTTTGTTGTACCCGGAAGGCCACCGAAGCAAGCCATCGTCGGAAACTTTGTTCGTCCACGCACATCTGCTCTGGATTTACCGCATATTTCTTCGTTGCATGTCATCATTAGCTCCAAAAGAAGATAAAACGGTTTTCTGATCAATACTTTTACATTCAATGACATTAAGCGAGGCATTTCACCGCATTTCTTTCGTCGTTCTTACGTCTTTCGAAGTCCAGGCCATCAGCTCAGGCAAAGCCCTGCTGGTCAGCGGTAGAGTCTAAAATACAACGTTCCTTCGTAAAGTGTTTAACCCATTCACACCTGAGGATTTTTACGTTTTTGAGTGATTTTCTGCATACACACGCCCCATAGGATTTCGTGACTTCATATTTGGAGTTACCATTGAAAGTGCTGCTGTTCTAAAACACTGAAGGCTCGAGTTTACTGGAAACGTCATTGTGACGATCTCATTTTGCTTGGTTGATTTGCAATGAAGGGTCCATTTTTCATCTTTAGTAGCTGCCTGATGAGCATCATTAAGCTTGGAGGTAGTTCAGAGTCCACTTCTCAATGAAGCGAGTTAGGTGTGGTACTTCGTTTACGAATTTGGCTCGTTGCTCGTTGAACTGGAAAAATGGCCGCCTGGAAACGAAGTAGCTTTGGGACTCGACTCTGGATGAATTTCTCGACCTACCGCGGCATATTTTGGAAGTTGCGACCACAGGAGAACACAACAAGCGCGAAAGTTCGGCGGTGGGTCAGAGTGGCTGTGGACTTAGTATATATATGAAAAGTGTGGAGGACGGAATGAACGCTGTCGAAAAATCTTGTTATTTCCCAGCATGCAGTGCGGTGGTGATGTTGAAAATCGAGGCAAGGTGAGTGAGTATGCACTAGAATAAGAAGCTGTAGCTCGGCCTGAGCAACGAATAAGAGCAAAAAAATTCACTGCTAAGCTAGGGTTAGGACTAGGACTGAATTTTGCTGTAAATGTTGACTTTTGGGTTTGCCACGATGATTTGAATAAAAAAAACTAAAGGCAAAAACGTGATTTTTGTTGTTTTTCTATGACGTTAAAAACGGTAATTTTTGTTATTGTCCAAATTCAAACGCTGATATTCTGCAAAAATCGCTGACTTTTTTGTGTTTATTGGGTATCTCAATTTGAAAGACTTTCTAGTCAATGCTCACAACTGCTAGTTAAGGCAATGTTCGCACGATTGAGAAAGTTACAATTTTTTAAAGCAGTGGAGTCTTGTACGGGCGGTTACGGGCGGTTCAGGTGTCAATGGGTTAACGTGGCGTACTCATCCTATTACATTGTCACTAATTGTCGATTCTATTCTGTTGTTAGCAATGTTTGAGAACAAAACGTTGAGCAGCCTAAGGGTACATATTCCCATTCTTTTGTTTTCTGATACGTAGACACGTAAACAAAATAAACTACCAAACATTAGGCATGGGTATTGCCTTTACTTTTATTTTTTGCGGTATCCATGCGATGGACTATTTTAGGAAGTAAGGATTTACTCTGTGAACTCCGTTTATGGGTGAATTTCATTCACAGCTGTCTGATCATGATGAGCGATTCATGACGAGCGAATCATAGCCTGTGAATCATGTCTGAAAAACCCGGTTCTACACTCTACAGTGAAATCGGCTTTAAGGGAATGGCCAGTGTTTCAGATGCATATCGTAGAAGTCGACGCAATTAAAATTCGAGGAATTACGTGTCTGCTGAAAAAACATACTGCGACGCATAAAACTATCTTAAGTATTAGGAGAGAATCAGCTCAAGAGCAACTACCGGCAAGAAAATGGTGGGAAATATATTAAACAGTTTGAAGACAAGTTTGCCGTGTGGCGAGCGTTCTTTGTCCTTTTACAGCTATTTTTCAATGGAAGAAGCAAATTTCAGTCGCAAAAGTGATCATCAAATGACGTCGGAAAACGAAATAATAGCCGCAGACTGTATTCTATTGAGCTTTGCATTAATCAGAAAAATGCGAAAACCACCTACAAATACGATATTCCTCATTTTAACTGCATGACCAAAGTTTACTTTTTCATAGGTTCAAAAGTTCCTATCATGTTCGTCTTTTTTTATGGGTCTCCCGTTTATCTTATCGGTACCGATACATATTGTTACCGTACCAATCCGAGTACGAATGAGAAACGCTCTGATGGTTGCGATTTTTTATTTTTATTTATTTTTATTTTATTTTATTTTTAATTAATTAACCTTTATTCAAAAACAAATTGGTTGCGATTTGGTAGCAAAAAACTGGGAAGAAACAGACTAGAGTGTACTCTTCTTCCTGTTTTAAACGAGGGCAATGACTGTCCGACATTGGGATCTAAGTGACATCCGCATCATACAAGTTAAGTTGTGGGAACCTATTGTAATTTTATGAATATAAAAAAAGAGTAGTGAACTGCTTGCGTTTCGCTACAATGCCCCCCCCCCCCCCCCCCCCCCCCCCAATCTCTCAACTAAAAGAAGACGAGCGATCGAAGCGGTAACGAAGAAAATGCCAAGAAAAGGTAAAGACGCAAAAATTCAGTTGTTTACAGCTGAAGTATTCCTAAGGAAACGGCAAATCTGCTCGTACTTTCCTTGCTTTGCAGCACTGAAATAAAAAAATTAAATAAATAAATAAAAGAAGCAGCTCACTGAGTCACAGAACAGGCATTTACCGAAAACGAAAATATTGTACGAAAGTCAGTAACAGAAGAGAGCAAGATTCATAATATCAGAAGAAAGCATCCAGTCTTCACCTTTTGTTCACGGTTTCGTTTTATCAGCAAAGAAAAGTATGGGAAATGTAATCTACATGTAAATTAATAGAAAGAAAATCTGACAAAAGAAGAGTTCTGGCATTCCAATTCCAATACTTTTTGGCCCCTCAATATGATGCGGACGCCATGTTGAAATTTTTTAAAAAAAAGTTAAATCGTATTATAGTTATACCGCTGACCAGAGATGTTTTTGCCTGAACTGGTGGCCTGAACTACGAAAGAAAATCCGAAAGAAAGACGAAAGAAAGACGGTAAAATGTTTAGCTAAATGTAACGCTGTGATGGGTTAATGGACCTCCACTAAAGACAAACAGCATGCTCAGCCACAAGAGATGGTTTAGATATCCGAATTTTGTGCAGAAAATGTATGCTGTGCAGAAAGAACCGACTCGTTCTTCGCAAGTTGAGAACTGCAGAAAACAGTAAAGTAAGCTTTATTTGGATTGACATTGTTCAAAACATAACGGCTATTCACAGCAGATTTGACCAGACATTAATAGAGTGCATGTTATTTTCTAAGTCTGAAGACCGATTGAGTTTTCTTAAAGGATTTCTGTCGAATGAACGTAATGTTAATTTCGCCAAAGTTTACAACAAATGATTTTTGAAGGTTTTTCCTCAGTGAACCAAAGTCCAAAATTAACCCGCCCCGCAGAGATTTTTATAGATTTAGTAACTAGAGTATCTATTTAAACTAGCCACGTAGTTTGAGTACTAGAATCGGCGTACTTTTGGAAAAATTCAAGAAAAGGTATTGCTAGTTTTACTCGTCAACTAAAATGGCTGAAACACCATCAAGTTGTTTGACCCACAGGCAGCCCAAGCTTAGTATGTGATGCTTATGCAACGAACGATTTGTAGACTTTGTATGGGAAATCCATTTTAGTCTTATATATGCTAAAATAAAGCTTTAATGTGGAAATAAACTTCACTTACCTCAATATTGTATTTTCGTTGTGTCTTGTATGCAATTTGGGCGCAAATGATGTCCATTTTAGACGGTTTTGTGGCTTACGAGTTTTTGCGATGTCGTTGGTTGTCGTTTCCATTCATAAAGCGAAGCAAGGCCGGTGACTCCCGGCGACCTCGTCCCACAAATCGCTCTTTCACCACAAAGCGACGGACCGAATCGCCATAAAAACACCACAGCCATAAGGCCACATAAATTTAGTATCACATCGACTCGTCTCGACGATCGCACTGCGATTTTAGGGGGAGAAATTTCAAATAATATTCGGTTTTCTGCAATCTTTCCGGCCGCTCAGCTGGTAGTGCGACTACGGCCGCTGGACCGTGACCACGATCATACGACATTCTGCACTCTCATTGGCCAATTCAAAATAACAACCACGCGCAATAAGTAGACTGTCAAGGGAGGGAGACCAGTGTGTGTATTGACTGGCGGCAAAATATGTCTTTTGCCTACCTTGACAGTCTACTTATTGCGCGTGGTTGTTATTTTGAATTGGCCAATGAGAGTGCAGAATGTCGTATGATCGTGCTCACGCTCCAGCGGCCGTAGTCGCACTACCAGCTGAGTGAGCGGCCGGGAAGATTGCAGAAAACCACAGGCTTCCCAAGCTCAAAATTCGTCTTTTTGATGTGTTTTTGAATATAGAGAAATGTATGGGAAAATCACGGATTCTATAAAATTGGGTAAATAACTACCTATTTTGAAATAAAGTTTACCTACCTCAAATGTGTCGCTTACTTGTGTCTTGTACCGAATTTGAAGCCATTCCGACGCCATTTAGCGAAGTTATTCGAAGTCGTTGTCTCCCCTTCTAAAAAGAAGGAAAGGCAGACCACTGCATCGATCGCTGGCCAGAGGTCATTCCACAAATCGCTCTCTCCTCAAAAGGAAACGTCCCGAATCGCAATAAAACTAACAGTTTCAAAGAGCCCAATAAATTTCACTCCACATACGTGTGCTTCGGCGGTCGAAAGACTCGTAAAGAACGGGATATTTTGCTTTAAATTCGCCTATTCGGCTTTCCAGATGTTCTTGTGACCGACCGCGCGCCAACGGTCGTGTTGTCAGCGCGTGACTTGGTTCTAATGGACCAATCAGAGTTGAGGATGAAACCAGATACTTGTCGTTGACAACACGACCGTTGGCGCGCGGTCGGTCACAAGAACAATTGGAAAGCCGAATAGGCGAATATTTTGCTTTAAAAAGCAAAATATCCCGTTCTTTACAAGTCTTTCGACCGCCGAAGCACACGTATGTGGAGTGAAATTTATTGGGCTCTATGGAACTGTTAGTTTTATTGCGATTCGGGACTTTTCCTTTTGAGGAAAGAGCGATTTGTGGAGTGACTTCTGGCCAGCGATCGATGCAGTGGTCTGCCTTTCCTTCTGTTTAGAAGGGGAGACAACGACTTCGAATAACTTCGCTAAATGGCGTCGGAATGGCTTCAAATTCGGTACAAAACACGGGTAAGTGACACATTTGAGGTAGGTAAACTTTATTTCAAAATAGATAGTTATTTACCCAATTTTATAGAATCCGTGATTTTCCCATACATTTCTCTATATTCAAAAACACATCAAAAAGACGAATTTTGAGCTTGGGAAGCCTGTGAGAAAACCGAATATTATTTGAAATTTCTCCCCCTAAAATCGCAGTGCGATCGCCGAGACGAGTCGATGTGATAGGAAATTTATGTGGCCTTATGGCTGTGGTGTTTTTATGGCGATTCGGTCCGTCGCTTTGTGGTGAAAGAGCGATTTGTGGGACGAGGTCGCCGGGAGTCACCGGCCTTGCTTCGCTTTATGAATGGAAACGACAACCAACGACATCGCAAAAACTCGTAAGCCACAAAACCGTCTAAAATGGACATCATTTGCGCCCAAATTGCATACAAGACACAACGAAAACACAATGTTGAGGTAAGTGAAGTTTATTTCCACATTAAAGCTTTATTTTAGCATATATAAGACTAAAATGGATTTCCCATACAAAGTCTACAAATCGTTCGTTGCGTATGCATCACATACTAAGCTTGGGCTGCCTGTGTTTGACCGTTAAGTTCATGTACAGTTGATGTAACAAAATGCCACATGCATGTAAACTAGAATAAAGGTTTTAAATCTGGTGAAAATCTTGATTTGTACAGTATTAATGGGCTGGAGAAACGATGTCTTACATTTTGCACTTTTTAAGGAAGTTTCTGAGGTCAAAATTGGGTTTGGTGGCACCAACAAACATCCAGTGTTACCATGGCAACAAAGAAGAAACGACCTTAACAAAGGTCATTTTCGAACATCCCCCTGAAGACCTACCTGTATGCAAAATATGAAGGGGGGTCAAAAATTTTCATTTCCCACTTTTCTCGATTCTTACAGAGAACTGCTCTTAAGACGCAGTCTCCCTTAGATCCTCATATTGATTTTCGCTCCGGAAATAGACTTCGCTTATAATTTTTCTGTTAACTTCTATTGGCAAGTAAGTCACAAATATGAAATTAGATCGGAGAAATTCTGCTTCATAAAAATTTTCTGCCGTAAACTTTCCGCGCCCCTTACTGTCTTCGAAATTCAGTTACGAGATCGTGAATTTTGCCAAAACTACAGCTGTTCGCTCTGGACAAAATAGTTCACTTGAAACTTTCAAATTTTCTAGCTATGAACAGCGACCCTTTGTCTTAATAATCGGACGAATTGTAATCATAAACACTAATTAGTATAATAAAACCGAGGATACAAAGTTTATCCATTTTGGGCACTTATCGCAACATGCGATTTGACCCAAATTCAGGGGAAAAAATCTCAAAAGTGGTTCGCACTCACAGGCTTTCCTGCACATCAAGGCAAAGTTCCATCTATCGGCTACTAAAATCTGTTAAAACATTTGGCCGTCATCCAGTTGTTGGTCCGCAAGTGAGTGCTGAACTTGTGCTACTCAGCTAAACACGGCCATATTTCCATCGGACATTTGGTGAACGAATGCCAGTAATAAAACACGAAATACGTTTTCCTTCACCGTACAGTTTATCCAGGCACGAAGATCAAAGTTTCTCAACCAATGTCATCTGAATGGAATCGCTGGATGCGTTTCATTAAAGCAGTCATACAGCAAGATATTTCTGTTGTCGGCGAAGGGAATTCGCAGTCCGCCATGTTTTCCTAAACCGCTGGCCAGTTTTTTTGTCGGCTCACGAATCATATGTTTAGTTTTTGCACAAGATCAGAACACTCGGCGATCATGTTTTCCAGTTTTTCTATAAGTTGTATTTTCTGTTTATCGACTTAAAAGAAATTTCAAAATGATTGTAGATTGATTTCAACATTTCCATTCAAAATTTCCTTCGTTTATGTTGCGTCCTAAAGTCTGTAACAAAGCCAAGATACAGCTATTTCAATTTAGGTTGTCGGATGAGAGCTTCAAGCATACGCAACGAGACCGCATGGTACTTTGGGATTTTTATGTACACCTAATTGCAATGATAACGTTGTCATAGGGAAATGAAAAATGTAAAAACGAAAAATGAAGAAAGGCCAATAGGAATTAGTTAGACATACAAATAACAATAGCCGCTGCACGAGCATCGAGACGGCAGAGAAGGATGTACGCGAGCTCTCCGCCAACAATCCCTCAGGATTCGGCCAACCTGTAAACAAAGTCACAGGCAAACAAGGGCGAAGGTTTAACAAGCGGGAAGTCAAGAAACCCGGTAAATCAGAGGATCAGGAAACCTGTTTAACCTGTGGTAAGACAGGTCACAAACGAGCAAACTGTAGGTATAAATCTTACACCTGTAATTCCTGTAACAAGAAGGGTCACTTGGCTCAGGCATGTCTAAGCAAAGGAACTAAACAAGTCATTGTAGACAAGGAACCTGCAGATGGCATTGACTCATTTTCAACTGCACTGTATAAGATTGGGAAACATGGCATAGATGTTTGTCTGGAGTTAGAAGGCATTAGCTTTACCATGGAGCTTGACACCGGTGCTGGTGCATCAGTTATTTCAGAGCAAACCTATCGCAGATATTTCAGAGAAATTCCTCTCAAGTCATGCTCAGCCAAACTCCATACCTATACTGGGGAATCCATACAGGTCCATGGACAAATTACTGTAGATGTAAGGTACAAGGACCAATATGC
Source organism: Dendrophyllia cribrosa (assembly GCA_024195265.1). Taxonomy (NCBI): domain Eukaryota; kingdom Metazoa; phylum Cnidaria; class Anthozoa; order Scleractinia; family Dendrophylliidae; genus Dendrophyllia; species Dendrophyllia cribrosa. Next base: position 32,000,095 of record JAJLRJ010000002.1, read on the forward strand.
AAGTCTTCCTTTGGTCGTTGTTCAAGGGACGGGCCCCTCTCTTTTGGGCAGAGATTGGCTCTCAGTTTTACAGCTAGACTGGGGGAGCATTTTGAACCTCAGTGGAGCAAAACTCAGTGGAGCAAGTTCTGAACTCTCTCACCACGAGAAACTTCGCACGATAATTGATGCCCATTCAGAGCTTTTCCAGTCGGAGTTGGGCACAATCAAGGGTGTCACAGCCAAGCTGGAAATGAAGGAAGGGTCAACTCCCAAATTTTGCAAAGCCCGTCCAGTCCCCTACTCGCTGCTCGAAGCAGTTAACGAAGAGTATGATCGCCTTGAGCGGCAAGGCATCGTAGAGAAGGTAGAGTTCAGTGAGTGGGCGACGCCCATGGTCCACATTCCCAAGTCTGATGGCACCACGCGCTCATGTGGGGATTATGCAATCACAGTCAACCCCCAGTTGAATGTCCCGCACTATCCCATTCCCTTACCGGCGGAGGTCTTCCACAAGTTAAGGGGTGGGCCGTTATTCACAAAATTGGATCTCAAGAATGCATACCAACAACTCTTGATTGACGAGGAAAGTCTCCCCTACGTTACGATTAACACCCACAGAGGCCTTTATCGTTACAAGAGGCTTCCATTTGGTATCGCGTCTAGCCCCGCCCTGTTCCAGAAAACAATTGACACTATTCTCCAAGGTCTAGACCATGTTGCCAGTATCCAGGATGACATATTGGTAACAGGATCCAATGACACTGAACATCTTCAGAATCTCGAGAAGGTTCTCCAGCGGCTCAAGGAGTATGGTTTGCGGCTCAAACTTGAGAAATGCCAAATGCCGATGCTCTGTCACGACTACCCCTAGGGTACCGTAAGGATGCAAGTGTCGAAGAGCACATTTACAAGGTAGCAGCACAAGCCATTGAGAGGCTTCCGGTTTCAGCACAGCGCATCGCCACGGAGACGGCACATGACAAGACGCTGTCCAAAGCCCTTCACCCCACACAGGAGGGGTGGCGCATGTCACAATGTGAGGATCCAGAATTGAAGCCATACTTCAGTCGCAAGTATGAGCTCTCTGTTGAGCAAGGATGTCTCATGTGGGGATTTCGTGTCATCATTCCCACAACCCTGAGGCAACGAGTTTTAGATGAGTTGCATTGGGCACACCCAGGAGTGTCAAGAATGAAGGCCATGGCTCGTGGTCACTTCTGGTGGCCGAACCTTGACGACGATATATCGGAGATGGCTCGTTCATGTGATGATTGCAATCGGGTCCGAGCCAACCCACCTAGTGCGCCATTACGACCGTGGATCTGGCCCTCCAGACCCTGGCAGCGTATACACGTAGACTTCGCTACCTACAACAATCAGCATTTCCTCATCGTGGTCGACGCCTATTCCAAGTGGCCAGAAGTGTTTGGTCCAATGAGAACGACTAATGCAGACGCTACAATATCTGCCTTGCGCAGTGTCTTCTCAAGATACGGCATTCCAGTCGACAGACTATGAGGTTTTCCTGAAGCAGAATGGAGCACACCGCGTGCTTGTATCTCCTTACCACCAATCTTCTAATGGTCAGGCTGAGAGGTTTATACAGTCTTTTAAGCGCTTCCTGGAAACATCGAAGACTCAGCCAGACCTGGGTAGCAAGATATCTAATTTCCTACTCACCTACCGTAGCACACCTCACGTCACAACAGGAACCAGTCCCGCCAAACTGTTCCTTAGCAGAGAAGTCAGAACCAGACTCTTTATCATGAAACCAGATTTAGCCAGCAGAGTAGAAGGCAAGCAGTCAGAAATGAAACATCACCATGATCATCACTCTAAACTGAGAGAATTCAAGGTCGGTGACTCAGTCCTAGCTCGCGACTACAGGTCACGTGACAAGTGGCAGCCAGCGACTATCGTGGACAGGACAGCACCTTATTCCTCCCTAGTTCGGTTGAGAGATGCGAATCTCACCTGGCGGCGCCACGTAGACCAGCTCTTAGGTCAAGGTGCAGCAGTTGACAGTCTAGATCGGCAGTCTGATCTCTGTGGTCCAGAGATAGGAGTGCCACCAGTGCGGGCCGTAGACATTTTTGACTATATGATGACGTCATCATAATGGCGACCTGGCACAATTTTCGAGAACTTATACCCGCCCCGAAATTTTGTCCCAGTATTTTTGCCTGCGGCTGTTTGGTCCCTTGAGTCCCAGTTCCCCCGAGAGAGGACAAACACAGCTTCCATTCAAAGCAATCAAAAATGGCGTCGGTTGAAATGTGCCGAAGAAATCTGCATTCGAAGTCGAACTATGGCGTCTAAATTGAGCTCTGAAAGGCTGACCCGCTACGAAAGAAAAGGAAATTTGAGGTAGGTAGCATTTTTTTTAGCCCCCCCAAAAAATACTGAGGTATTCTCTGATGTTTGGGCTTCAAAAATATTGAAGCAGAATTCAAGTGCACGGCGGTTAAGTTCAAGTGCACGGCAGTTGAAGTGTGACTCTTAGTATTGCCCTTTGCCGCCATTGTCTTGTTAAAGAGTAATAGCTTCTGCTATTCTCATGGTTTTATTTTGCTCTTCTTTTCAGTTCGTGGTATTTCATTTTAAATTTGTCTCTTCAAGTGCTTTCTGCTACTTATCTATTGACTTTCAATTCTAAAAATCTTATTTTGTTGTCCTTTGCAGCCCATGGATGGTCATTTATCCTTTTTAAGGACAGCTTGTCGACTGTGTGGAAATGACCTTTCAAGATCAAGAAAGTCTAATTTTGCTGACAAAAGTTTATTTAAAAATGAGTTATTGAGACAGTTTGAAATAAACATCGAGGAAGACTTGGAAGAAATTCATCCCAATATTATCTGCGCTGGATGCAAACGATCACTGTATCGAATTCGTGCACATTTCCGAGCACAAGTTCTAGGTCGCCCCAGTTCCTCTCTGCCAAAATTCTTTGTTTTGGTTTTGCCTCGACCAATCATATTGCAAGAAACCATATAGACAAAATTGTCTACGGCCCGGACTGGCCACACCCATCAGTAATTGAACCAGTCGACGAGCAGTTACCAACTCCAGCGCCTAACCCTTCTCCGGCTACAGAAGTAGTTCCAGATCCAAGGCCAGCTGAAGATTCCAGTTCTACTGAGACAACTACTCCAGCTCCAGCCCAGAAGCCTATTCCAGTTCGACGCAGATCTAGTCGGGTGTCCAAGCCTCCTCAGAGATTGATTGAGCAAATTTGAACTCTGAACATTTAAACTCTTGTTGACATTGTTACTGACTTTATTGTTATTGTTCCTACCCCAATCAGCTTAGAGGGGAGGTGTTATATATCATGATGTAATTATATTGTTATTCAGCAGTGGGCTACCTGTGCAATTGAGCCCACTATCTTTGGTCAGCGGTATTTTATTAAAGGAGTGTTGTTATAGCCGCCATGTTGAGCTGCGTGCATGTGTTCCTTCGCATGAGATTTTGACAATGGTAATATCCTGATATAAGTTTTATTTAAATGTGAAAGAAAACTCATTTTTATATGAATGGTTTTGCACTTGGCCTCGGGTTGAAAAGGAGGCTAAGAGCAACTCGGAAATGGGCCATTAGGTGTATACGATAAATTGACCAAAGCAATTTAAAATACCTCGTCCATACAGCGAAGGCAAACATTTATGGTGCTACTCACTCATTGCACTAACAAACGCAAAAACCGCGAACTAAGCTAAGACCAATTTACAACTACCCATAGTTACTTGCGGTCTCGTTGCGTACGCTTGAAGCTCTCATCCGACAACTGCCAATATTTAAGTCGAAAGACAGAAAAATACAAACTTATTGAAAAACTGAAAAACATGATCGCCGAATGTTCTGATCTTGCGGCAAAACCTAAACATATGGTTCGTGAGCCGACAAAAAAACTGGCCAGCGGTTTAGGAAACATGGCGGACTGCGAATTCCCTTCGCCGACAACAGAAATATCTTGCTGTATGACTGCATTAATGAAAGGCATCCAGCGATTCCATTCAGATGACATTGGTTGAAAAACGTTGATCTTCGTGCCTGGATAAACTGTACGGTGAAGAAAAACGTATTTCATGTTTTATTACTGGCATTCGTTCACCAAATGTCCGATGGAAATATGGCCGTGTTTAGCTGAGTAGCACAAGTTCAGCACTCACTTGCGGACCACCAACTGGATGACGGCCAAATGTTTTAACAGATTTTAGTAGCCGATAGATGGAACTTTCCCTTGATATGCAGGAAAGCCTGTGAGTACGAACCACTTTTGAGATTTTTTCCCCTGAATTTGGGTCAAATCGCATGTTGCGATAAGTGCCCAAAATGGATAAACTTTGTATCCTCGGTTTTATTATACTAATTAGTGTTTATGATTACAATTCGTCTGATTGTTAAGATAAAGGGTCACTGTTTATAGCTAGAAAATTTGAAGGTTTCAAGGGAACTATTTTGTCCAGAGCGAACAGCTGTATTTTTGGCAAAATTCACGATCTCGTCACTGAGTTTCGAAGACAGGAGGGGGCGCGGAAAGTTTACGGCAGAAAATTTTTATAAAGCAGAATTTCTCTGATCTAATTTCATATTTGTGACTTACTTACCAATAGAAGTTAACAGAAAAATTATAAGCGAAATCTATTTCCGGAGCGAAAATCAATATGAGGATCTAAGGGAGACTGCGTCTTAATAAGGATTAATGTAAAAGTGGGAATACACAATAAATTTATTTTTTAGCCAGATTTTTAGAAATACCTGCACGGGCTCTCTCTGGTTGTCCTGCTAACTGAACAGCTTCAAGGTTTCCCATATTTCAAAGTTTCTTTCCTTCAAGTGTAATCTGGACAAAACAAAACATATTTTTTCACTCATTGTGTTACGAAACTGATATTTCTGATGCCACGAGTTAGCTGAAGATACGGGTCTAATAATCTGCAAACGTAAGATTTATTTTTTCAGCATTTTCATTTATATGCTAGTTTGTGCAGAAACGTGCAAGAGAGTTTTCTCATATAGCCCGTATGACAAGGTTCAATGAAGTCTTTTAAGAACCAAATGTCTCATTGTACTGGGGATTTTAAGGATACTACAACTACTCCCCATGCAGTTAAGTGTTTCTGATAAATTGTTGTTACGAGTATATTCTATGTTAACTTAATGGTTAATGGAATTTTACTAAAAGGGCATGTGCATCTACATCTACATTAGGGCAAAAATATTCAACTACTTTTTATTTCATTATTGTCCCAATCTCTTCTCCTTGCCGTAACGATCAGTTTGCCGTTGTGCGTTTTTACATCTACATTAGTCCGGATGCCCATGCTGAGAGAAGGGGCTATAAATGGTTCCGTTTACTTGAAGAGCTAACAAATTTTGACTTACCCAACAATGTTCTTTAGTTCTTGGGGGATAAAACTGGGGTTACAGTGGAGCTAGCCTAGCCTAGACAGATCAGCCATGTCACGTGAAAACACCTCAACCCCCCTCCCTCTTTTTCCTGTAACGACATTCTTTGACGACATTCTTTGACGACATTTTTAGACAGGGGTTAAAGTGGTTTTTAGCGTATATCTTAGGACTTAAATTGTCTATTACAATGAAAATTTCAGGAGATAGACGATAAAATTGTTAATATGATGGTGTGTATAACAAGTCATGTGACCGAATTATGACGTCATAATATTGCTATCGGCCCAGAAATCCAACATGGTGGTTACTGGTTTTTAAACTTCACTACAGCCTTATCACCATGATCCTAGAAAATGTCTTAACACATTTACCCTTTACTTTTGCTTATCTTGCGTGATGCGGAACTTGTAAGAAAAATTATTTACAAATTATTTTAATCTAGGATGAAACAAAAAAGAAAATTTGAGCAGATATCTTCATGTAAACATTGTTCCTAACATCAGAAGTTTTCTTTTCTACCACAAAAGAGCTCGCGAATCGGTTATACAGTCAAACCTGTATATAACGACCCTGTATATAGCGGTCACCCTGTTTATAACGGTCACCGAACAACTTCCCGAAAATCGTGCCATATATTTACTGTAAAGTTTGCCTGTATATAGCGGTCACCTGTATATAACGGCCGCGGTCACCCTTTAGACTTCCCGAATCCACAATTTAATTATTGTTTACCTGTATATAACGGTCACCAAATGGGATCACGATCAAATCATTAGCGAATCATGACAAGCTTTATTCAACAGCTCATTAAATTGTAGCTATCAAGGCAGGGGTCGCACACAAATACAAATATTATACTAAATACAACTACAAATACATGTCGAATACATGTCATCGCCTGCGTCCGACACATGGTTGCGACGATAGCAACAAAAGTGCCGATGTCTTGCTCTCGAGAGCGGGTCATATCGCTTTAAAACAATACGGTTAGTTTCTGTCTTCAAACTAACACCCGTATTTTCCGTACCAGACTGTATCTTCACTTTCGACAGCTGTTGTTTTATAGACCATAGTGCTCCGCGTCAAATTCCTCTTCTATCAGACATTTTATTTTTATTGTCTTATACGGACATTTTAGGGGCCTTTTACTCGTATTATGAACGTTGCTGTTAATTGTTATTGCCAATAAAATGTAAAATGAGTAATTATTTCCACATAAAAACGTTATTCATTAACTTCCAGTTCAGAGAGAAACCTGTATATCGCGGTCACCCTGTATATAACGGTCACCTGGCCATTTCCCAAGGGTGACCGCTATATACAGGTTTGACTGTATATGAAAAGTAAATGATTACCCAGCTTGTTTATTTTTAGAGTCCTTCGTCATCATCGTAATCATCCCGGGCTTTGGTTGCCGCACTCATTGTCACAGTTGCAAGCGGCGGTACAGGAGAATCCAACATTCTCGCAGCTGCATCTTGCATTGCATCCTTTCTGGCATCTGCACACAACTAGTTCTGGAACAACTAGAGCTAGATTTAGAGCTGGATTTTTCCCCATCAATAGGGGAACAAGATTTCCCATTTCGTCCTTCGTCCCTCGTCCCATTTCGTCCTTAGTCCATCCATTTCCATCGGGTGACTCCAGTGACAGGATTCGAACTCGAGCATGTTTTCAGATGAAACACAAGAAACACAACAATATTCGGATCGAAATCTCTAGTCTGCCATTGGTCTATACAAACAATTGCCAATAACAAGCCGGAACTTTCGATTCTCACAGCAAGTATGCTAGCCCCGCGGGGAGCAACAGCAAAACGTACATTTGCCACGGAATGTTAACAGTCTTCACTGACATTCATAAGAGACACAACATAGAAACAACTGGCATGAAGAGATTCGCTAAAGAATCGAAACTCGAGTCTTGTTTAAGAATGAACCAAACACTGAATGAAGACGGCATGCTTGTGCCGGGCCCTTCCAAATCAGGCCAAAGCAGCAAAGACAGTAACGAGAACACGCTGTTGGCATCAAATGGCGAATATGAAAGTGGCCAACGGTCGCCCGGTCGCAAACGCCGCCACTGAGAAGGTGGGAAAGACTACATCCCCAGCAAGAGATCTCGCCATGACAGACACAGCGCTTCAACTCTGGAAAAGAAGGCACAGAAATCCGAATCGTCCATTCAGAAACTCAAAGCCCACACCCAAAAGAAAACGTGCCCTAAACGGGGCCGAAAGAACTGTGGTACAACGTACGAGTCAACATCGTGCCGGACGAGCAACTTAAAAGTGACATCAGCTACATCCGCAGAGAAGCTGAACAGAATCTTATCGGCGCGTTGATCGAGGCGCTACCACTACCGACGAGCGGAAAGCAACAAATTCAAGCTTAAGCTAAAGAAAGTGGAGCAAAGACCGAACGTAAGCAGAGGGAAGAAAACGAACAATCCTGATCTAATTAAGAACCGGCCACATCCGGACAAAGAAAACCGCACTGAGAATGTACAGTGGAACCTCGATTCCCCCAGTAACGAACCTCTATTTAACGAAGTCCTCGATATAACGAACGATATTCTATGTCCCGGCCAAAGTTACAGTAAAATGTATGGAAAAGAACCTCGATATAACGAACCTCGATATAACGAATTCCTCGATATAACGAACATAATCCGGAAGCCCAAACGTAAAATCTACCTCGATATAACGAATTACAATGTCAACACGCGACAGAAGATAAACGCTAAACAGATCAACAGTCAACAAATCCTTTAATTACGAGACAGCAACCTTTCAGTCAACGGCTTATTGAGAGCGCTAAGAAATTTTGTTATGACATTTGACAAGTCAGGTGCGAAAGAGCGAGAATTTCTGCGTTTCCTCTCGTCAATGGAGGACACAATTTTGAGGATGCAAGCCAAAAGACCGAGGCAATCTACATTGAACATAAACTGCCGCCAGTTTCTATTTTCTGAAAGCCACCATGCTTAATTAATTGCATCTCAAAACGCGGCACTTCTGGGCGACGAAAATTGCATTGAATTGCGTGACAGAAGTCACCTGTGTTACAAATCAATCATTAACTATGACCTCGATATAACGAACATTTTGGTCGTTTCCCCTCAAGTTCGTTATATCGAGGTTTTCGATATAACGAACCCTCGATTTAACAAACAAATTTGGCCGGTCCCCAGCGACTTCGTTAATTCGAGGTTACACTGTACTATCGTTTTAGCTACCGAGCTAACAAACAAAATCAAGAAAGTGGAAGAAACGATGAAAGCTTTACAAAATAAATAATGTGAAATTTATCGCTGTGTTTTTACTGACTCTTTAGTAAAAGGGAGGGAGAAAGAAAAGCGCAAAATCAGAAACAATAAAAACCACACGCGAAGAAGCAATAGGAGGCGAGACACAAATAGGGAAAACACTGAAAAAAAAGCCTCTCAAATTGCAAAATGACAACTCATCAGATCAACAAATTTATCCAAACAGCGGTTCTAGAAGAGAATCACGCCCGGCAGCAAATGCTGCTAGACTTTAAACAGTTTGCGAAACGTATGCGTCTCCGATTATATTTTTCATAACAAAGAGAGTGAACAACACCCCTTTCACGTTAAATCAAACTGGATGCGAAGTTTTCGCTCTCTATATATATATATATATACACCTAATTCAATAAAGGTTGCTTTGGCAGTTGGTCATTGGTAATTGGGAATTGGCATTTGGCATACGGAACACAATGCAATGCTTCGCTTGAGTGACCGCCAAGCAATAGCTTCCCAAAGCCCAATTACCAATGACCAAAGCAACCTTTTTTGAATTAGGTGTATATATATATATATATATATATATACAGAGCCAATATTTCGCATTTAATTAACAGCGAAGTTTTCGCTCTGTTTATATATACAGAGAAAATTATTTGCGAAATTTTAAGTTGCCTCTATAGAGGTATTTAAATGCGAAATTCGCATTTGTCTCAAGCCCGATCAAACTGGGAATCTCCAGTTCAACTATCAGTTGCGCTAGAAACCTATTTTGAGGAAGTTAAAGGTCAACTCGCTGAGATTGAACTGATTAAGTCACGAAATGACTTGCCTTTCAAAGAAATAATCATCAAAAAGGCAGACGAGGGCACAACAATGGCCATCATGAACAAACAACAATAATAATAATACAATTTTATTTTACTCATAGCAATAGATATATACATTTTACAAGAACAAACTAAACAAGAAAAACTACAGATAATATAATACTTATAAAATATAGATTAACTTTAGAGCTTGGAGGCTAAATTAACCAAGAAGTTTTCAAGTTAGCCTCCAGCCATTTTATTTTAATACAGGAATAAAGGCTAAAGGAAATCAAAGAAAGAGTATTGAAGTTAATTTGATAATTTTATGAAAATAGGAAGAAATTACAATACAAAAGGGCCAAGTTCAACTTGATGATAGAAAAAACTACATGCGCCTCGAAACATCAATGGTTCAAGAAACCTCTCGAATAGTCAAAGAGATAATTAATGATCTCCATCAATGAACACAATGACCAAGAAATGGTTTTCTTAAACACCTAGCATTTGAAAGAAAGTTACCCGCAACTTTTAGTTTCTCTTTTACTTGTACTGTTAAACGATCTACACAAAGCTCATAAAATTCCTCAGTCGTCACGACACGTTATATACGTGGTTAAAGGAGAAGTATCACGGGGATTTGGTGTCATTTTAAAAATCAAAAAATGTTATTGTATGATCAGAAACCGAAAAATAAAGCTCCAGTGGTGTGATAAATTATCACAAAATATATCAAAACTGTCGATTTCTGTCTCTGCTCATAGACGGACTGGGTCTCAATGAAATACAACTTGAAAAAAATTAGCCTAATGTTTTTCAAGTTACCACATTTTCGTCTCCAAATGGGCTTAAACAGACCATAATCTGTCTGTCTTTCAAGAATTGGTTTATTTCACTCTCTTGGTGTTTTAGTATTATTTTGTAAATACGTAAAGATATTGTAAAACGGCTTTGACCAAAAAAAACATCAAAATTCCCGTGATACTTCCCCTTTGGTTAATGTGGTACGCACAGTACATTGCCAACATGACAAATATCAGTTCAGTCATGTATTGCTAGTTGCTCACATGGCCTTTCAATTTTTTTTTCACTTGAGTGTTTAGTGACTTATTATAATATTCAAACTCAAGGTTCGTAGGCGTGGCACTCGAAACACAGAAACGAAAAGAGAATACAGTGGAACCCCGCCTTACGGTCACCTCGTTAATACGGTCACCTCGTTATTACGGTCACTTTTTTTTGTCCCGGCGAAACGCGCACCCATACATTTCCTTATAATGAAACCCCGTTAATGCGGCCACCCCGTAAATACGGCCAAATTTCCATGGCCCGTTGGTGACCGTATTAACGGGGTTCCACTGTACACAAAAACAGAGCAATGGACATGAGCATCCCACGTGATAAAATTACGACATATCTCGGGCCAATCAAAATCTGAGTTAAAAAGTTGGCTCACTTTCCTTGATGCGCGATGAAGCTAATGAACAGCGAAATTTCCGGGAAACAGAAAAACTGTAATTTTTGATGTGTTGCTGATGATAAGTGGTTTATAATTAGGTTTGATGGGTGTTACCGTTGACACGCTGCCATCAATCATAATTATGACGACAAACATTGAACTCCTGGAAACAGAAACTGACAAAATGGCACGAAATCCAGGAATCACAATTCATGTCACCTCATATCCAATCCAGTCTGAGACTTTTTCCTTCAGGAGAGTCAAAACATTTCCATAAATTTTCTCGCGCTTTCTTCGCACAGTTATCGTCCGATCCCTGACTTCACCGAGCATCGGTGGAGTAGCGGCGAAGTATCAGTGGACCTTCGGTTAAGTACCGGCGGAGTTTCGCTGGGGTATCAGTGAAGTGTCGGTAAAGTAGCGGTGAGATATCGGTAGACTACTAGCTATATCGGACGACACATGCTTTGAAGCTAAATTTAATTCGACACATTTCCATGGCTTCTTTCCACGAAATCGAAGGACAAATTTTGTAATGAGTTTGACGCTTGATGTGAGAGGAGTAGTATTCTTCTTCTTTGATATAAAATGATAACATTAATATCTCAGGTATGCAGAGTAGCTTAACTTATTTCCGATCGACACATTTCCAAGGCTGAGACCAAGATCACCGAGTGTCTTGCTGAGACTGGACTGTCGTGTTAACCAAAGACATTTGACAGCCTTTAGTTAACTTGCGTTTAGTCAAGCAGGGTAACGAATAAGCCGAGCGACTGACCAAGGAGCAGATTATAGTACTTCGGGTCCCGAATTGTGGGTGTTCCTTGGTGTTGCGGAAACTATTGTTGGTTAGCTTTTGTGTTGTGGTGTGGGTATTGTTTACTTTCTTTTGAATCTTTTGTTTTACCTCATTTGGTGATCGCAACACCAAAAAACGGCCCAAATTGTGAAAATGGAATATCATTCCTCGTCCCTAAGAAAGCTATCTTTTACCCACTCGCTTTCTCTTGCTTTCTCTTGCAATTGCGATTCTTGTTTCTAAGGAAATGAAAAATCTTGGAGGCAATCTTTCTTTGTTTACTCAGAAATTTGTCTTAAAATTTGCATTTTAAAGAATACCACCTGCAACTTTTACTTTCTCTTTTTCTTGGAAAACGGAACTGTTTAACGATCTACACAACGCTCATAAAATTCCTTAGTTGTCACCACCCGTTATTAATATACGTGGTTATTAAATGTGGTTATGTGGTACGCACAGTACATTCCTGCCAACACGTATTGCTAGTTGCTCACACGCCGTTTAATTTTTTTTCACTTGAGTGTTTAGTGACTTAAAGGAGCTACGTCATGGTGATTTTGAGGTTTTCTGGTCAAAACCGTCCCAAACTAAAACTAAGTACCTTTGTCGTACACGAAATGCTTAAAGAACACTAACAGGAAGATATCAAGTGAATTTTAGCAGAGAAAATAAACCATGATCGGAGTTTTAGCGAATTTTCTAAGACACAAGCGATAAACTTGAAAAAATTGGCCCAATTTTTTCAAGATACAATCCATTTCCATCCTGGCCATCTGCAGCCCAAGACACTTATTTTTACTTTTAGAGCACTAGTAGAATAATTTTAAACAAAACTGGATTCTTAGTTTTGGAATTTCACTGATATAAAGATGTATTTTGGCTTTTTAAAGTAACGCTAAAAATGGTCAAATAGCCCTTTTAAACTCAAGGTTTGTCGGCGTGCATTCGGTATGGTCAGATGGTAGCGTTTCACATTAATTTATGCCAGTTTAATCTGCGACCCAACGAAGGGTTTCGGTGGAAAGCTATTCTGAAGCCGGCCTCAGTCATCTTAAAACTTCGTAACAAATTCAGACTAAACACTAGGCTTTTCTTAACTCATTAACGCCTCAAACTTTCAAAACCTGAAAAATTTGATGCCTCTTGTTTTCAGAGGAATAAAAATTTCGTTTTGGGTACGAAATTCGATCAGCGAGGATTTACGGAAAGGTGAAAGCAGCCAGTGAATTCGGGATATGAGATTCCTTTAACTCACAATTTTTGTGGCTGAAATTTTAAGCTACAAGAACCGAAACGCTCAAACTGTATCAGCTTTCACATCGTTCCTTTAAAGGCACTAAAATAATATGGAAAAGCAGTGCAACGCCATTACAACATCAACCACTGATTTAAACGCCTCAAACTTTTCTAACACCGGAGAATTTCACGCCTTTTGTTTCCATTTTTGATAAAAATGACGTAGGATTCTCGGAAAGGTGAAAGCAGCTTGTAAATTCGTGGAATAAGATTCATTTTCGCAACAATTTTTGTCGCTGAAATATTCAGCTACAAGAACCGAAACGCTCAAACTGTATTAGCTTTCACGTCGTTTCCTTTAAAGTCACTAACATTAATGAGAAAATAGTACAACGCGGCCATTACAAGCGCTTTCCTAAAAAACAGTTCGTCGTTGGACCGGTGCACTTGTTCAATGTGTTCTGCGTTAAAAAATTAATATCTGACTACTGAATGATCATTTCGAAGATCTCTCCAGACTAAAACAAACTGCAAAATGTTAGAAAAAAGCAACAATACGGGAAAGTATTGGTCAGTAGCTTCCCAGCACGTGAATGATCACACTTTAGGATTTTATCTAGAATCAAAAGTTGTTAGAGCCACCTTGTCGATAAGCGTAATAAACAGTACTGTGTGCAAGTACTGCTCAGCATTTATTGCAATGGTCTGTAGAATATCTTCCACATACTACAGCTGCATCGAACTACCTTGTACAACAAGACAATAAACCATCCAAGAAACGTCCAGCTCAACGCTCTTCGTTTAAATGGTTACACTAAGGCCTTTTATCCATTCTGGGACCCATAAGATTCTCTCGCGTATATTTCTAAGCGACAGGAAAGTGATACTTTTACTACACCTTTCCACGGAGAGACTTTCACTTTGAATTGTCCAAGCTGCGTTAACAAAGAAAGACAATCTTACCTTGTCAAGCTAACGAGTAACAACGAACCTGTTTGCAAAGCAAGCCAAGCGATTTGCGACGCAGGAGGCGGATTCTAGCTTATACGCGTACAATTGCGAAAATGGAATATCAATCCTTTTCCTTGATAACTTGGTTGTGAACGATGAAGAAACGAAACTGAAAAGGTGAATTAAAACAGGGCAATAAGAAACCCACCTATTGTGTGACGTAAAATAAACCTGAGCCAATCAGAACCGGAGTTCTTGGCTAACTTTCGCGCCTGAGCGATGAAGCCACTATGCAAATATTCTATATTTCTAGGAAAACTGTCATAAATTTAAATGTGATGCTTTTAGGTATAAATGTTTTGCTGTTGACTAAGTACTCAGGATGACAAAGACCTTGTATATGCTCTGGATTAAACTCAGTCATAGATAAACGTTTTTGCCAAAAAAGTTCAATACTCTCTCTCAATCTAGTTTCAATTAATTCTCTACGAAAACAAATGAGGGAGATATGATGTTACTTGCATGCAAACGCACGCTTTTATCGGAATACGCAATCGCATAAGGTATATCCGAGCAGAAGATAATGTATAATTCAAAAGCGTGTTTATGACTGAACATAAAAGCGGCGCGTTATTGGACCTTATTGCTTTCAGTTCATTGTACTGGCTCTGACGCCCTGAATTCAACTCTGAAGAAAGTTACATATGCACCAAAGATGAACTCACTAGCAAGTTAAAACTTGCGATACAGAAAAAAACGCCATAGAGCAATAACAATTAATTTAAGTTAAATCCGAACTGCAAACGTCAGCAGTGCTTCATGGACGTGAATTATGTAAATGAAATATCATTCCTCGCCTTGAAAACAAGGGGTTACAGACACGAAAAAGGGAATAGACAAACAGAGGGCCATGAACATCCCACGTGCTGTATGCCGTAATTAAGTCTTCGGCCAATCAGAATCTAAGTTGAGAGTTGGCTCATTTTCGTGCATACGCGATAAAGCTATACTGAACGGTGAAATTTCCGGGAAACAGGAAAACTGTAATTTTTGATGTGTTATTGTTGGTGTTTTGTTGCTGAAGACCAGTGGTTTATAATTAGGTTAGATGGGAGTTACCGTCGACAGAAATATTTTCTTAAGCCGACAACGCGTTACATGTCTGAATTAAGGACGTTCGCGCTTATTGTTTATGCGCATCTTTACTGCGCACGCAATTCGTATTGCAACGCCATGCTACGTCATGCACGAGCGCGCGCGCAAAGCAAGAAATCTAAACAGATAAAGGGCTGGTACCCGTTGCGTTAACTTCACTTAGAATTTACTCGCTTGGATGCTCGGTGACCCATATTTTTTTCTTCATATATCACTTTCTTTACTGATTATCTACAGCTTGTGAAAAATGGAAAAAAAAATCTGTCTTGTAGAAGTTTGATTTTTTTAATTTTTTTATCCACGCGACGTCGAATTGCACTCATATCTCAGCTGTATGTTGTTTCCGAATGCCCTCTTTAAAGGGTTAACTCATTTAAAAGTTGAAAACAGTTCGAATTATTTACGAACCAGGCCCACTTAGATAACATTTGAATATAATAGTTTCTCCCCAGCGATTCATCTTTGATATTTTTTAACTAAAAGCCATGGACACCATGTCATGTTACGAGGACTAACTTATCAAAAACAGGGTATATTTCTACACACTATATCTCTTAAATCAATTCGGTGACCTCCAATTTCTTTTGCATCATTGACATCAGTAACTCATTATCAGACCGTAGCATAAGTTTTAAAAAAATCTGTCTTGTAGAAGATTTTCGCGCGAACGTCTTTAAACTGCTAGTTTGAGGTTTGTGCCAAAATGAAGAGTTTATGGCATATTCTTCCTCAATTCACTTTAATTCTCTATGAAAGCAGATGTGTGAAGATGTTATTTTTAGTCGGATATATTTTCCTTTTTCTAACACCCAAAATGATCGCCTAAGAATGTAAACCAAACAGTCCAAAGCGTTTTCAGCCTCTTTTCCTATATCACTACATTGATCAAGGTCGAAACAGCTAACCTGAAAAAAAAAAGTTATTACAGATTTTTAAAAGGAGTACATTCGACATGGATGTTAGCTGTTGTAGGGAGTCGAATAATGTTTCTTTTCGTCCTGGTTCTAGTTATTGTCACCCCGTGAAAGTCACAGAAATTTTGCTCCAGCAGTTTCTCAAAAATCTATTCAATAGATGAAAGGGCACCACTGTTCAATGTCGTAATATTAAGGAAAACGCTCGCGTGGCGTTGCGCTCGGGCTAAGAGGCCCCGCGGCTCTGCATGGGAGCTGTAAGACATTTGAGCCTTGAAATGAGTAAATCCAATTAATGTAAGCGAGCTCATTGGAGATATCGTCATTAGCGCGAAATTCAGACATAAGTAGCAAAGACGCAATCAATCAATCAATCAGTCAATTTACTAAATGTCAAAGCGTGGGATGAGGTTGCCCTCCATATCCGAGCCAGAGACGCAGGACAATAAAAACACGCATCGCGTATTTACTTTTTGCCCGCAATCGCAATCGCTTTTGGCCGCAATCGCATTTGTAATCAATGACATCAGTGGGAATCAGATTCTCCCGAGCTCACTGCATCAAATTGTGGCTAATTGCTACGCATTTCAATAAGGGCCTGGTCGCACTACAGTCAAAAACAAAAATTAGCCCGTGCAAAAATCGAGGAAAACAAAAGAAACCGCTCCGGTGGGACACGCTTTTTGTGGAATGTTTTTGTTTTTGTCATTTTGCACGGGCTAATTTTGGTTTTTGACTGTAGTGCGACCAGGCCCTAACTCGCCAACTCTGAAGTTCAAAACCCAACTAAGGCTTACGCTGCTGTCAATCATAACTCATTATGGTGACAAACATTGAACTCCTGGAAACAGAAACTGACAAAATGGCTCGAAATCCACCAATCACAATTCATGTCAGCTCATATCCAATCCAGTAGACTTTTCCCGTCAGGAGAGTCAAAACTATCCCACAAAAAGTTTTCTCGCGCTTTCTTCGCACAGTTATCGTCCGATTCCTGACTTTACCCGGCGAGTATTGGTGGAGTAGCGGTGAAGTATCATTGGACTATCAGTGAAGTACCGGCGGAGAATCGTTGGAGTATCAGTAAAGTGTCGGTAAAATAGCGGTGAGATATCGGTAGACTACTGGCTATATCGGACGACATATATCTCGGTCGATTCAACCGACACTCGGCCGGCTTTCGGCCGACTATCAGCCGATAACTGCGACCGACAATCGACCAACATTCTATCGATATATCGACCGATATATTGCCGGGGGTGGACACATGATCACAAAAGCTTTCATTTGAATGGTCAAACTTCAGGAGTTTAGACACAGACTCAAAGTAGTTACAACCCTAATAAAATGGTACCATAGGCAATAATGCTCAGTAGCTTTCACTTCAATGGTTACTTTTCAGTATTTCATCCACAGAACCACCTGCTACAACACGATAAACGGTTCAACGGGAAAGAACTTCTCAACAGTAGCTTTCATTTGAATCAGCGTCTTTTTTTTTTTCACGATTTAGCGTTTCGTGCACAGACTATAGTTACACCCACAAGCTTCAGGAGAGTTAAACTTTTCCATAAATTTTCTCGCGCTTTCTTCGCACAGTTGTCGTCCGATCCCTGACTTCACCGAGTATCGGTGGAGTAGCGGTGAAGTATCAGTGGACTATCGGTGAAGTACCGGCGGAGTATCGTTGGTGTGTCAGTGAAGTGTCGGTAAAATAGCGGTGAGATATCGGTAGACTACTTATATCGGACGACACATACTTTGATCTAAACTTAATTCGACAGATTTCCATGGCTTCCTTCCACAAAATCGAAAGACAAAGTTTGTAACGGATTTGATGCTTAATGTGAGAGGAGGAGTATTCTTTTTTGATATGAAATAATAACATTAACATTTCCGGTACGCAGAGTAGCTTAACTTATTTCGACACATTCCCATGGCAGAGACCAAGATCACTGAGTGTCTTGCTGAGACTAGACTGTCTGTGATTACCACTGTGAACTGGCTTCAAGCTGTGTTAACTGAAAGAAAAACAGTCTTATCTT
The DNA here is from genome assembly GCA_024195265.1 of Dendrophyllia cribrosa. Lineage (NCBI taxonomy): Eukaryota > Metazoa > Cnidaria > Anthozoa > Scleractinia > Dendrophylliidae > Dendrophyllia > Dendrophyllia cribrosa. The sequence goes on from JAJLRJ010000002.1 coordinate 32,018,124, forward strand.
GTCATGCTAACGAGTAACAACGAACCTTGTCTTTAGTAAAGCAACCCAAGCTATTTGGAAAGCAGAAGATTATAGTCTATACGCGTACAATTGTGAAAATATAATATCAATCCTTTTCCCTGAGAAACGTTCTTCTTCTTTGATATGAAATGGTAACATTAATATCTCAGGTATGCAGAGTAGCTTAACTTATTTCGACACATTTCCATGGCTGAGACCAACATCACTGAGTGTCTTGCTGAGACAGTACTGTCTTTGTGTTAACCACGTGAAGCAGGGTAACGAGTAAGCCGAGCGACTGACCAAGGAGCAGATTTTAGTACTTGTGGTCCGAAATTATGAAAATGGAATATCAGTCCTCGTCCCTAAGAAAGCTATCTTTTCCCACTCGCTTTCTCTTGCCTTCTCTTGCAATTGCGTTTCCAGTTTGTTTCTAAGAAAATGAAAAACCTTGGAGGTAATCTTTCTTTGTTTAGTCTGAATTTGTCTTAAAATTTGCATATGAAAGAAAACTACCCGCAACATTTACTTTCTCTTTTTCTTGGAAAACGGAACTGTTTAACGATCTACACAACGCTCATAAAATCCCTTTGTAGTCACGACACGTTATATGTGTTTAAATGTGGTTATGCGCTTTGTCGGCGTAGCATTTGGTTTTGTCGGATGGTAGCGTCTCACATTAATTTATGCCAGTTTAATCAGGCGACCTAACGAAGATTTTTGGTGGAAAGCTATTCAGAAGCCGCCCTTAGTCATCTTAAAACTCACGCCATTTGTTTCCATTTTTGATAAGAATGACGTAGGATTTTTCGGAAAGGTGAAAGAAGCTTGTAAATTCGTGGAATAAGATTCATTTCCCTACAATTTCTGTCGCTGAAATATTCAGCTACAAGAACCGAAACGCTCAAACTGTATTAGCTTTCACGTCGTTTCCTTTAAAGTCACTAACATTAATGAGAAAACAGTACAACGCTATTTCAAGCGTTTTCCTGAACAGTTCCTTGTTTGACCGGTGCCCTTGTTCAATGTGTTCTGCGTTAAAAAATTAATATCTGACTACTGAATGATCACTTCGAAGATTTCTCCAGACTAAAACAAACTGCAAAATATTAGAAAAAAGCAACAATACAGGAAAGTATCAGTCAGTAGCTTCCCGGCACGTGAATGACCACACTTTAGGATTTTATCTAGAATCAAAAGTTGTTAGAGCCACCTTGCCGATAAGCGTAATAAACAGTACTGTGTGCAAATACTGCTCAGTAGCATTTATTGCAATGGTCCAAGACTTTAGAATGTCTTCCACATACTACAGCTGCATCGAACTACCTTGTACAACAAGACAATAAACCATTCAAGAAACGTCCAGCTCAACGCTCTTCGTTTAAATGGTTACACTAAGGCCTTTTATCCATTCTGGGACCCATAAGATTCTCATGGCCAGAAATCTCGGACATCGCATTTCGTGCGACTTACATTCAGGCTGTCACGCAATGGTCTCTACCGCTGGTTTTCAATGTGATTTTCGGGCTCATCGTTTTAGGACAGATCGAGTGGTCTAATATATAGTTGTGCATAGTCGAATAAAAGCCGCTGACTGAAAGTATTGCCAAAACAAGCAATGGCGGTCAAATACCCATGAAATAAACTTTCGAACCCGATGTTTTGGAAGAAATTTGGATGATTTTCGGCCGAGATATTGCAGAGCGAAGGTCTTGGATTTTAGCCGTGAATGATTTGTTGTATTTTATCATGTTTTAGACCCCAAGAAAATGCAACAGCGACAGATTCCCGAGAGACATTCTGTGGTGTGTCTTAAAGCTTGGCTTCGATAGATTGAAAATCGCAGTGAACAAATTTGAGATTACGGCGAGGTTCGAGCTTCGAGGTATCGATCGACAGTTGGATACGCTATTTTCAGCCTTCCGCCATACTTTCCTCTTGGTGAAATTCATTGTGTACGGTTTTTAACAGCCGAAGTGAAAGGTAAATTTACAAGCTAAATATCAGATTTTTTAGTTTTCAAATAGCGTTTTATCTGTATTTTATGACTCGATTTTGGCAAATTAAGTAGCGTCTTTAGATTTTTTGTTATTTCCTATCAAATATGTTATCTTTGATTCTTTTGTCAGTGGTTTGTAAGGCTTTGACTGGATCTGAACAGTCTGTCTGATATCGTTCCGAGCGAAAGGTATGGAATTCATTTTTGCTATAGATTTTTTAACTAAAATAGCGCTGAAATGTCGTTGAATGATGCTCGATTTTGGCAAACTGAAAAACGACAGTAATTGTTCTTGTATTTTCCGTAATTCCATCGCTTCTCATATAAAGCTTTGTAATTTCGTACGCCATTTTTATTATCGATTGGGAAAAGCCGCTACTGACATGCGGGCTCAAATGTCCGAATTTTCGGCCATGCTCACGTATATTTCTAAGCGACAAGGTGAAGTTGACAAACACTGAACTTCGTGTTTGGCTTAAAGGCTCTCAGTCAGGTATAGAACCGAGAAATGAACTTAACTATGAAAATGTGGATGTTGCTTTAAATTTTCTTTTTATGTCTCATTTTATGGACCATAGTAGTGGTAGAATTCGAGACTCAGATGATACTATCGATTATCCTAGATATATCCGACTGTAAGTTTCCATCGCTCTTTTCCGGCTTGCCTCGCCAGCCGCGGTTCGGCTTGCTTCTAGGAAAAAAGGAAACCCTATTTCCCAAGCAGTTCAGTTAGATACTTCCACATTACCGCGAGCTCTCAGCATGTCTAATATTATTTTTATTTTTTACTACTTGCTTAATACCTTGCTGTTTGTGTCTTTTTCATTTGAGTAACCAGGGTAGGATTTTCAATGTTTAGGTTCATTTTTCGAAATAATAATTCGTTTTCGTTGGATCAGGGTTGTTCGCGTTTTGCATTAAACTTTAGGCTAATCCCAAGAGCTGTATAGTGCACACAAAAAACACGGATATCTTAAGTTGAGCTTTGATCGATGTGCAGTGAAAATCTACACTTACTACAGGAAAGTAATACTTTTTACTGCACCTTTCCACGGAGAGACTTTCACTTTGAACTGTCTAAGCTGCGTTAACAAAGAAAGACAGTCTTACCTTGTCAAGCTAACGAGTAACAACGAACCCTGTTAGTAAAGCAAGCGAAGCGATTTGCAAAGCAGGAGATTAATATAGCCTATGCGCGTACAATTGTAAAAATGGAATATCAATCCTTTTTCTTGATAACTTGGTTGTGAACGATGAAGAAACGAAACTGAAAAGTGAATAAAAACAGGGCAATAAGCATCCCACCTATTGTGTGACGTAAAATAAACCTGAGCCAATCAAAACCGGAGTTCTTGGCTTATCTCGAGCTTGAGCGATGAAGCTACTATGCAGGGAAATTTCTAGGGAAACTGTCATAAATTAAAGGTTAGTGTGATGCTTTAAGGTTTGAATTGTTTTGCATTTGACCGTACTCAGGATGACAAAGACCTTGTATATGCTCTGGATTAAACTTCATAGATAAATGTTAATGCTAAAAAAGTTCATTATTCTCTCTCAATCAACTTTCAATTAATTCTCTACGAAAACAAATGTGGGAGATATAATGTGACTTGCATGCAAACGCACGGTTTTATCGGAATACACAATCGCATAAGGTATATCCGAGCAGAAGATATAATTCAAAAGCGTGTTTATGACTGAACCGAGCGTCGCGTTATTGGACCTTATTGCTTTCAGTTCATTGTACTGGCTCTGACGCCCGGAATCAGTCAATTCTGAAGACAGTCACGTATTAAAATGCACCAAAGATGAACTCACTAGCTAGTTAAAACTTGCGATACAGTAAAAAACGCCACAGAGCAATAACAATTAATTTAAGTCAAATCTAACTACAAACGTCAGTAGTGCTGCATGGGTTCAAAATTGTGTAAATGGGATATCATTCCTTGCCTTGAGAACGAGGGGTTGAATAATTACAGAAACGAAAAGAGACAAAAACAGGGCCATGAGCATCCCACGTGCTGTATGTCGTAATTATGTCTCGGGCCAATCAGAAACTGAGTTGAGAGTTGGCTCACTTTCGTGCATGCGCGATGAAGCTATTAAACAGTGAAATTTCCGGGATCGGAAACGGGAAAACTGTAATTTTTGATGTGTTATTGTGAGTGTTTTGTTGCTGATGATGAGTGGTTTATAATTAGGTTTGATGGGTGTTACCGTCGACGGATTTTTTTTATAGGCTGCACTCTTTTTTCTCATAAACGAAATAAAAGAATCAACTTGAAGGAAAATCAGTAACTCTTTCCTATATAAAGACGAAAGTTTGGTCTGATATGCGATACTTAAATAAATATACAGTTTCACCAACTTTCACTTTCATTCTTGATCTCTCCTGGTAAAAAGAACTCCTCAAAAATCTTTTGTTTAAACATATAAGAGGTAGCAAAGCTGTTACCGAGAGAAGGACATTGTCAAATCTAGATATCAGTTCATTTCAGTTCAGGTACGTGGCAATATTGTAAACTGAAGAAGTTAAACATACAGTCTTTGTAATAGAAAATGAAAGACGGAAATCTTGGAAAATAATGAGTAACTCATGATCAAGAAAACACTTTAGATATTTAATCTTAAATTTGACATTAAATTTCGTTAGCTTTCACTTTCTTTATTTTCTGGAAAGAAAGTGTAATGTGGAAGGATTTATGTGAAAACAAACAATAGTGCGCTTTCCGTCCTCAGTGTACTCCCTTGGCTTTCCAAAAGATACATTATACATACTTGGTTTCCAAAGATACATTAGACACAGGGGTTATTAGACACGTAGATGAAGTCTAAAAATGTGCGAAGTAGAGCGGAGCTTTTTGTTACCGAGTAAATAACGTTATCAACAGAAATAAAGTATGTATAATCCATTTATAGCGATTTCGGTTGCACTAACTGTGGCGTCTGAGTTCATCATTGGTCATTGCTCGTTAATAAACTCGTTTTGAGCGCATCACTTCTTCTTTCTTCAGTTCATGTCATAATTCTTTAATATCACGATCTATTGAACGTTAAAAACAAAACAGTTTCTTATTTCAGTGGATAGCTGGGTTTTGACGTGTATTATAGCAGTCACAAATTACAATATTGTGGTCCGTGAATAAGAATTTTTATAACCAATCAGAGCTGGCTAGCTTTCGCACGTGCGCGGTGATGCTACTTCCCCAAAAATTGAAATTCGTTTTTCAATTTTGACTTTTAAATCGTTCTTGGAAGAGAAAAGGTGAATTATACATTTGGCCATATAATAGTCGTGGATTTTTCCTTCGTCGGTCCGCTTTGTTTCCGGCTTGATTTTCTGTCCGAGAGCTCAAAGATAAGTTTTGTTGACGTTTTCAAGAAATTGTGTTAAATTTTTGCAATCGTTAATAAAAAACGATAATTTAGGGAAATAAGTAACTCGGTCATAATCATGATAAAAGATTGGATATGACAATTTCATCATCTTTCAATGATTTTTCGTTATTTATTGGAGGATTATATTAGCAGTGATTACTTAAGTTTATTTTGTCTAGGTTTAACTGGGGTACTCTGAGTAGATTATTTTCGCTCATTGATTTTAGAGCTCTCAATTTCGAAAAAAAAAACACAGATGAACAACATTTGATGTCGAAACTGCTTATTGTTTTTCGACGGCTATACTTTCAAAATGATACTGAATTTTCTGAACATTATATGAACTTGAAAGGACCAATATAACTGACAACAGAATAGTTGGGTTTCCTCCTTTCTTCGCTCGTTGTGACCCCAATTTTGACTTAATTCAAAGGATGTCCCTTAATACGGTCTCCGCTTAACACACTGTATTTTAATTGGATAAATTAAATCTTAAAGCCTTAGCGTTAAGACCGAAATCTGGGCGATCTTTGCTGACGTCATTGTTTACATTTTGCTTCATTAGCATACTAATTTACGTAGAGAAGGCACCGTGCTAAATACGAATTGACTTCAAAAGTTGAAAGAGCTTGTTGAACTTAGTAATCTATGCAACTTTTAGCTTTTTTATGCAATATTTAAGGAAATAGCTGCTGTTAAAAACTACAAAATTGTTGGGTGGCAAAAGCGCTAATGAGCCAAACAGTCTTTGTAAAATTTTGAGTTTTTAAAACAGCATTGCACAAAATGTATCTAGTATATCGGGCTCAAATTTCCAGAGAAAGCTAATTGTGCTATGCTCTTTCAATATTCAGAGTTGATTTTTCTGTAGGTAGATTAGAAAACGAGGCGCATATGCTAATGAGGCAAACATGGTAAACAAAGATTCCCCTATATTCTGTTCCCAACAAGCAGTAAAGCTATCTGTATTAAATAAAATTAAAAGTGCTTCTTAATTTTTACTTTCAAAGCATCTTTTCGGAGTAAAATCCGTCATTTTGAAAATAATGATAATAATTAAAACATATTTATACAGGATTGCTGCTTCTGTTTTAAGTAAGGTTAAAACTGCTATCAATGCAGGTCCTGTTAAAAATAATTAAAATAGAAAATAGAAAAAGCCAAACCATTTAAAAAGAAATAAAATCAGGATCACAACTTCAAATGAGGCAAACTGCATGGTCACGAAATACACTAAAACGCGATTGCACGCTTTGTAGCCCAAGTAAATTTCTCGCATTTTACAAGAAAACTTTTTTTACTTAGTACCTCAAATTTACCATTCATCAATTTTTCAGATATCAAATTGAGGGAAATTATTTGACATCGAATTCCGGCTTTTTTCCATACAAGCACTGTATTTCGTGACGTGTTTGCCCCATTTTCAAAATGGTGGATTTTATTGTCTCCTAAAGGCTTATTCTTGGAAGTAAAAATTTGAAAGGCGTGAAACTGACTATAACCTAAGAGACTCTGAGAATAAGCTTAATGTTCCATTGCCGCGCACAAACTATTATAAGAATAGCTGTAGCTATAGTGGCGCCACCCTTTGGAACAGTCTTCCTCGTGATATAAGACAAGCAGAGTCCCTTGGGTTATTTAGGCGTTTAATTAAAGAAGTACGTTGAGGCACGGCATTCGTGAAAAGCAGCTTTAGTTAGGTTTAGGTTTTAAGTATAGTTTTTATAATAGTATCTTATCTATCTAATTGCATGTTGATACCGATATATATATTTTAAATGTTTTTATTTTTATTTTTTTTATTATTATAGCTGATGAATTGTCCGTGGATAAATAAAGATTATCTATCTATCTAACATATTTGACAGTATAATAGTTTGGGATATTGTTCTTCTTCCCTGCTGCATTTCTTGGCTTGTTTTCCACCCGACTGAAAGCCAGGGCCGGGTTGTTCAAAGCGCGGTTAAGCTAACCCAGGGTTAGCATCAATTTTGATTAAAGTTAAATAATTAATCAATGGAGATTTTTCCAAAGTATTTTGGCTCTTTAGTTTTGTATCTGACTTGTCTTTCCATGTAACTTATAATTAGCTTTTGAAAACACTTCTCAACAAGAGAAATTGAATCCTCGGTTAAGTTTTAATCCTGGGTTAGCGTTAACCGGCTCTCGAACAACCGGGCCCAGGTCGTTTTTCTGATTTTACCAAAGACGTCGTAAACAATTGTGCAGACAATATTTTCAGTACAATAATGGTGAGTTTCACATGTCATATTTTTGTGATAAAATTGAGGAAATCTTAAAATTAAAGGTTAAATTTCACTAAACTTTCAGTTTTATCATTTTCCTGGAAAACAAAACTATTCAAGCATTTGTACACATTTTACTCTGTGTCCACCTCGATTTCCAAAGACACATTAGACACGTAGTCGTGGTGTTACAGTAACATTAACAGTCACACAATTTATAGTTTCAAAAGTTAGAAATATGTATCATTTAATGATAAAGGTTTAATTATTTTTTGAGTGACAGGAGCGAAAAAGTTATTATTGGCCGTTTTTATGCTAAGACGTTCTTTTAAAGTCGTCAACAGCCATTTTTATCTCCTGAATACGCGAAGCGTTGAACGAGACGTAGTATACGGGAACAGATATGCAAATTTCACTCGTTTCATCATCTGTAAACTTGTTTAATTCCCAGTGTATTACGTGTTAAAAGATGTTTGCTGTAGTAAACGTTTTTAATTCCCCCAGTGTAATTACGTCATCTAGTTGTGTCTAGAAAGTCTCGTTTCACACAATGCATATTTATGTTTTAATCTTCAATTTTCTGTCTTCAAGCTCCGTATGGAAAATTAAAACCGATTTGTTGACTTAACCTTACGTTTTGTGTCCACGAGATGGCTCTCAGAGCCCTTTGATTGTCTTAGGTGCGAGCTAAAAAGTTGGACTGTTTTTTACGCCCTTTAAACCTCCCCCAGAGTCATACTAAGACGTTCTTTTATAGCGGAGCACTCGCCGGGCCGAAGGCCCGGCTGCGCAGCCCCATACTCATAGAACCCATGCCCGTCATTTTTCATGGTCATGGCTAGCGGAATGTTTCGCGGGCGCGTCGGTCCGTGTGCCCGACGCCGTACGCGCTGAGCAGGAAAGGTACTTTGATGTTTTCTTGTGTTAACTAAGCGGAGAAAACCGTTTAAATTAAAGTCGTTATTTTCCTGTATTTTTTTGCGGTTTGCTACTCAAGACAGGGATACTCAGAAGCCGCTATAGTGGAAAAAGAAGAGCTTTCAGGGATAAAATCTTGCTTCGAGGATGAGAGCAATGCGGGGAGATGTTTGTCACTTCGGGTTTCAGAACTGAAGAAGCGGAGATTTAGAGAATTTGCAACAGTGGAGGGACTTAAAGGTAAAACAAAATACATTTTTCGATGGGAATTTATGTTGATATCAATCTGTGATTGACTTTTTCTTTGTGTTCTCGTTAGTTTTGGAGAATTGTTTATGAAACGTTCTCAAATTCAGTCGTTTTGATTTCTTTCATCGAAGACAGCTCGGCCTCGATGAGCTATAAATATATGGTTCGCGTTTTGCTTTTAAACATAAACTAATGGAGATTTGAATGAAATTTTTCGAAAGAAGATTGTGTTGTCCATTTTTATGTGTTTGTTCATTCATTACATAGGTTGAAAAGTGATTTAATGTAAACAAAACAAGACTTGAATTTTATTATAGTTCTAACTTTACTCGCGTGGCCGTATGCAAATATGTTTGTGTATTTTTTGCAATTTTGATTTCCAAATCAGCATTTTTTGACAAGCAACAACTGTATTTTTAAGTAGTCGTAATAGTTATTCTAGACGGAGAAAAAGTTGTTTTTGTGAACTTTTGTACGGTCTAAATGTACTGTGCAGACGGTCGGGTAATACTGTTTTTGAGAATTGCTAAAATTGAAAAATAGTCCGGTCGTCAATCTTAATTCTTGTGCTTCCGAACTTTCACCTAAGTTAATATAAGTTTCACCTTAGTTAAGCTTGTTCAGAGGGCGACGCTGTTAGGCTAAGCCTATCTATATATATTAGTCGTCTACAACCACTTTTGTCTCAGGTGCGAACTTAAAAACTGCAGGACTGATTTTAACGCTCGGAAACCTCCCCCAGTGTTAGTTATAATTAGCGGGAGGGAAAAAGGATGCCCTGCTGCTAGTTACAATATTCTAAGTTTTACGGTTGGGGAAGAATATGTTTTCCCTTTTTACTATAACGATGAGAATTAGTCCAGCTAGTTCGTCTAACTACAACGGGCAGTGTAAGTTATAATTAGCGAGAGGATATAATCAATCAATCAATTCAATCAATTAACTTAATTTTATTTCAACACGGTAAAACGGCTCAGTCAAAAACTGTTTTTCAGACATGCCGTGCACAGGATGTCCTGCTGCTAGTTATGAATATTCTAAGTTTTACGTTTGTGGAAGAATATGTTTTCTCTTTTTACTATAACGATGAGAATTAGATCAGCTAGTTCGTCTAACTACAACGGGCATATTAAACTGGAATTCAATGTTAATATCAAGATCACAACAAGGATATTTATATTTGACTGTGCTCTTGAACGACAAGCTTAACTGAAATGCATCCAACTCGACAGCTGAGTCCCGGGGGCTGAGTTTGCAATTTAGTCTCTACTTAAAGTCTACATACTAAACAACAGAACATAGAAATCAGTCCCAGTTCTTAAAAGATCACACACTTCAAATCCCTCTTTAGGAAGGAGGGGTATACTGTTCCTTACTGACTGCGTATTTCCCTGGAGCGATCTCGTCGATAACCAGCTGTACGATGTGTAAGAATCCATCGAGACTTTCGACTCTGAACAGGAACTGTTCTGGTGGAGAAGAGGCCACTTTCACCAACTCATCAATGCCATCGATGTAACTTCCAACAGCAACCACGAAAATCTGTACTCCGATGTTTTTTAGTTCGTCTGCTTTGGGAATGGTTAGGCGTTCATCGATATTTGAGTGGCCATCAGTGACAAGGAAAACCATCCTCGTTGCCTTATCACGAACACCTTTGGAAAAAAGGCAACATTTAATCGGAAAAGCCCACACGAGAGGGGGAGGGGGGAGGAAGAGCGGGTTGACGGGAAGAAGCGAAAGAGGTTTTTCAAAGTCAGAAATTTGCAAATTTTTGGAATTTTTTTACATTTAGGTTTAAAGTGTATATGACAGATATTTTTTTATTTGCTTGTTGGAATCTACATAGCGTTCTGATAAGAAAATCGAAAAGAGTTTTTTCGATATCGATTTTCTTTTCCGTGTTTTAGACGTCTAAAAACGTGAAATTTCACTTCCGGTGGGTTACAAAACCGCGCAAGAAGAAAGACTGGAAATAGTCCGCTGTGACGTCAATACAAGAATGCCGGTGTCGCGGTTTCTCGGTTCCTCGCATTTTTTGGTGCGCCCTAAGGAAGAAACATGGTTCTATTGAGGTGTATTGTCTATGGTTGTAGCAACACGCACCAAAAAACGGAGGAACCGAGAAACCGCGACACCGGCATTCTTGTATTGACGTCACAGCGGACTATTTCCAGTCTTTCTTCTTGCGCGGTTTTGTAACCAACCGGAAGTGAAATTTCACGTTTTCAGACGGCTAAATCACGGATAAGAAAAATCGATATCAAAAAACTTTTTTTGACTTTCTTATCAGAACGCCATGTAGATTCCATCAAGCAAATAAAAAATATCTGTCATATACACTTTAAGTGTCATCTATTTTTTCCTGGATATACTGAAAGGAACACCGTCACGTCTTTCCGCATGCATCAGCATTTCAGCTGTTCCGCTTGTTAAACGTTGTATTTTCTTTATATTGCTTTCAAACGTAGTCTGAGAGTTGGTTTTCAAGCCTGTAGACTACTTTTCATCCGCCTCCACTAAAAAAAGAAGTTTATACGATACATCAATACACGATCGTTTATCCTGTTAAGGGAGGTCGAGAGAGACAGGCTGTAATTTTGAAAAGGACTAAAATGCCTGTCCCAACCGAGCGTCTTTACTCTTTTTGGGACTAGCTGTATCTCCCATTGGAATATTTACCTTTTGAAGAATCTTCAAAAAGTTTTTTGGCCTCTGCCAGACCGGCCTGAGTGTTGGTTCCGCCAGCTGGATAAGGAATCATTAAAATCTCATTTGCTGCTTCAGCGTATGGCAAAAATGAGGAGGTGACTGTCGCTGAATTGGAAAAGATAACTGAAGCGTAGTTCGTATCGTTCCCGCCTTCTTTCTCCAATCCTATCATGTTTCTTAGCGCTGTTTTTCCTTTTTCGAATTCGCCATCTCCAATTGACCCGGAGCCATCCAAAACAACCACAATATCTTTGGTAAGATTTTTGGTGTCATGTGTTGGGTCGTAGCGTAGGAAGTTGGTGATGAGTTTTTTTGCCGTGACATCGTGGGGTGGAACATCTTGATAAGCTGCAAAAGCTACACAAAACAAACAAACAAACAAAAATAAACAAATACATATTAAATAAAAACAAACAAACAAAAACAAAAACAAACGAAAAAACACTTTATTTAAGAGTCGAAGTATTTAGCACTTCAGTGCTAATTAGTGACACTATAACTCTGAATAAATATCTTTACTATTTAGTTTACGATCATGATTTGATTAAAATACACCTGGGTCTTTTTTCAATAAGCATGTTTACATAGTCAATAGTTCATTAATATGATAAATTAATATGGTTTATTAATAGCATATATTACCTAGATACTTATTACTTTTATAATGTAAACCTTTGTAATTCAGTTTCTGCTGTAAATGAGGAGTTTTTAAAAAACGACCTATCTATCTAAGAGTCCCAAGAAAGGCTAAACCAAGGGGTTACTGTGTTACAAGTCCAGCTGGTGGTCAGAGAGACGGACGTGAACTCGTGGCCTCCAGATTACAAGTCCAGCCCCCCCGAACAACTCGACCACGCTGCTTCACTTAAAGCAAAAAAAGACTAAAGCAAAAAAAGGTGTTTAAGGTGGCTCCATAGGGTTATTGCTGATAACATGGCACGCGAGCGTTTCTTTTCGAAAGCCGATTTTTCTCTGACTTCTGACTTCCAGTTCACTCAAAGCTAAAACTGTAAACGACTTGAACTATGAAATCACAACTGCCCAAACACGGACGCTTTTCAGTGTTTGTGTGGCTTTGATTTTGATTTTCTTCAATTTCTTTCGGTGAAATCCTCCTAAAATTTCGCATCATGTAGAGCCTGTCCAGATGAAACTTTTCCTGACGAAAAAAGTAGGGGTTACAAAGGCCGTTTCTTCGCTACTTGCCAATTTGTGTATTTTGTCCCTGTTTAAAAATTGGCCTTTGTATGTTATCTCTATGCCAAATTTTACGGAATTTCACCAAACGAATTTCAAGATATTCCAGAGGAATGTTTCTATTTTTGCCTCCCACAACAATTACGTCATCCGAATAGGAATTCGCCAAGATCGCTATTTGAGCATGCGTGAACTTTCGAAACCACGCGCGAGGTTTGAGCGATGCAGTGATTCCTTTCCGCTTTCCGGAAGCGACCGGACGCACCGCGGTCTTTATGTTTAGTTGTTTCAGGTGTTGACGCAAGCACAGATTTCATTTTCTTCATGGGGTTTATATTTTACTCTATCTTTCCTCGATTATTGTTCCTAAATCGCAAATTGGCATTAAGCCGCCATGTTTGTTTTGACTTGTTGACATTTACAGCTCGCGCCATTCGTACCCAGTTGTCGCGCGGCAAAAATACCTTATGGAGCCACCTTAAATATAGCAATTGTTGCTGCCGCATATTTGTATTTTTTTTTTTAATTCTATTTTTGTATTTTTTGTCTACGGAATGTTTGTCACGCGATATGTGTATTTTTAGCCTTCTAATTAATATCTTGTAATTATTCTGTTAGATTTCTCGATCGCATTATTTCGTCTTTAAAGTTTCGTTTATTAAATAGTTTGCTCTTAGTTTTTCCGGTACTTGTCAAATCGTAATCCGTCGCTTAATATTATCGATCGATTGTCTGTTCGACTATCGTGTTCCTGGTGGGAAATAAAGTTTGTAAGTGTATTTTTGCATCGTCCATCTTAATTCATTTTCTTGTTCATTTCGTGTCAATTTCAGCTCCTTTAGGTTCGACTGCAACGCGCATTTGTTTACATTTTTATCTTGTAGCGACCGTTTTCTTGTGCCGACAAAAAATATTTCTCAACTAAAGCCGTTGGAATATTTTCTCGTTTTGGCCCCCACAATTGTTGAAATGTTTAAACGTTTAAAAACGATGGATCGGACTCAACTATGGATAAGGAAAGCCCGTTAGCACAGGAACACAATGCCGAAGATAAAGAATCAGCATGACCGTTGGTGGAACGAGACTGAGGCGGCGTACTGAAAAGGAAAAAGCGTACATCACACATGTCAGATGGACGGATTGTTACTCTTTTCAGAAAAAGGTTTCACGGCAAATCGAGCGAATTAACCTTTCAATGGAAAACGTCGATAACGTAAGCATTGTTGAAAAGGATTTAGCAGCGTTTCGTGGTACCTGTGAAGAACTTAAAAGGGCGTTCGTAGCTTTACTAAACGATCTTTAAAGTGACGAAGAGTTGAACGTAGCGAATGAATGGTACGCCAAGCATTATAGTCAAATGAGCAGTTTTATCGAAACGACCAAGTGTTGGATCAGTGGAACCTTCAATCAAGCAAGGCTTAGAGAGCTCATCTACTACTTCAAAATTGACCGAAACATCGAAGTGCTCTAAAGCATCCACGAAGTCTTCCGTTTCGTTTATTTGGTATAGCGAAAGAGAGAGCTTAGGCAGCGGAACTGATGGCAAGAGTGACGATCTTAGAGCGAAAGCAAGAATTGAGCAAAAAGCTGAAAGACTACGATTGCAAGAACAGTTAGCCGTTGCACAAGCACGAGAAAAGGCGTTTTCAAAAGTTGAAAGTGGTGTCGCAGAAGGCAAATCAGGACAGGATCTCTCTAACAGTTCAACTGTCGGGTATCTTTGGAATCCCATCGGGGGATCGATTACTATTTTTTCTTATTTGTTATGTTGTAACACATTAGCCGATATCAAATTACATTTACACTTGATTGGCAGTTTGATCACGAGATTTTCAGTATATCTTGCTCATGTACTTGTAAATATGAGAGAATAAACGAGAAATCGATTAAATACGTTTAAAATCAACTTCGAACGTTTTTTAATATTCGACATTAACGTCGAACATGTAGCTGCAATATTCTTTGGATGCATTTTATCTTCAAGAGTTTCCTTCTTCTGAGCCGTTACTGCTGATCGTGTCGAGCGCTCAATAGCTCTCAACTGTAACAACTGCAGCAAACGTGAATTCTACTGCGAGTACAAACAAGTTTCGTTTTGCTGCGTAGCCCCATACTTATAGAATCAAGAACCTTTGCCCGTCATTTTTCATGGTCATGGCTGGCGGAATGTTTCGCGGGCGCGTCGGTCCGTGTGGCGCCCGCCGCCGCCGCCCGGGTTGGGCAGGGTTAGATCGTGGGCGCGTACGACGTCGCAAAATATGCGCATATGACGCCACACAACATCCGGGATCTTAGCAATTTTGAAACCAAAGCCGAATGTCACGTCAGCTGGGAACTAGACACTTTGTTTTGCTGTGTTTACTAAGCGAAGAAAACCGTTTAAATTAAAGTCGTTATTTCCCTGAATTTTTCGCGGTTTGGTACTCAAGACAGGGATATTAATTATGGGATACTCAGAAGCCGCTTTAGTGGAAAAAGAAGAGCTTTCGTTTTTATTAATGCGGGGAGATGTTTGTTTTTATTACGGATTTCAGAACCAAAGAAGCGGAGATTTAAAGAATTTCCAAGCAAGCGAGGGACTTTAAGGTAAAAGAGATTACATTTTTCGATGGGAATTTATGCTGATTTTCGTTTTGCCTATAGTTTTTCCGGTACTTAACAAATCTTAATCCGTCGTTAATATTATCGCTCGATCGCGGTCTTCTATTTTCGTATTCCTGGTAGACCTGGTAGGGAATAAAGTTTGCAAGTGTATTTTCTTGTATCGTCCATATTAATTCATTTTCTTGTTCATGTCGTGTCAACTTCTGCTGTTTTATGTTCAACTGAAACGCCCATTTGTTTACATTTTCATCTTGTAGCAACCGTTTACTTGTTGTACCGACAATAAAGAATTCTCAACTACAGCGCGTTGGAACTTTTTCTCGAAAAAAGGAAAAAGGAACGAGACCTGTATTTCCAATACGGATCTTACGCAAATAACATTGCCACCCCAAAACTTATAGAAATACTTTCACTGCCAATTTATTAAAAAGAGAAAGCGACATTTTTACTTTAAGAAGATATGTTTCCGTCAACGAACAACCATCATCGTCAGGTTGCAGTTACAGTGGTTTTTAATATTCCGAATTTAAAACAACGTGAGCTAGAATACATAATTAATAGCGATTAATGTGAAAGTTGGATATACACAATAAATTTATTATTTAGCCAGATGTTTAGAAATACCTGCAGAGCAGTTACCTTTTGCGTCTTGCGCACTCCTGTGGTACACACCGGCAGCATTATTTGCCAATATCGGATCAACACCGCCTCGACCTAACAATACACCACCAAACAAACCATTCCCAACAACAGCACCAATATCATCAACTTCCCCTTTATCTATGACTTGTGTTGCTGCTGTTGAAGCGGCCCCTGTCATTCCACCAGCTGTAGCCCCAGCAGTTACAGTAGCAGCTATCCCATATGGAGCTGCTATCCCACCAGTAGCTACAACTGCTCCTACACTGATTCCTGTAACGGCAAACTTCTTTCCAGCTTTTACAACGCCATGTGCTAGTTTTGCAGCTCTGCGATGATCACCAGCAAATGTTGCTTTAACTGTAGCTATCCCGCCACCAATAACACTGCTTTCAACATAATCGTCCCACCTTTTTGCTGCAGATTGGGTATCTCCCCCGCCAATCACATCCCCAAGAGACTCCCCACAAACTGCAAGCTCATGAAATACCGGTACATCTCTCATAAATCCACCGCCAAGTACAGCTTTACCAGTTGCTCGACCACAGCCTCTAAAATACTCTTTTGCCTTGTCATAATTGCCTACATTATATTCAGCTGTACCAACCAAAAACGATCCAACGACACTCTCTTTCAAATAATTGTCAACTCTTTCACGGGCTCTCTCTGGTTGTCCTGTGATGCAGTCGCCTACTACCTGAAAACCGGTTCCCACCTCTTGAACAACTGGAAGGTTTCCCATATTTCGACGTTTCTTTTCTTCAACTGTAATCTGAACAAAATAAAACACATTTTTCACTCATTATGTTACGAAACTGATATTTCTGATGCCACCAGTTAGCTAAAGATACGGGTCTAAATAACCTGCAAACGTAAGATTACCTATTCAGCATTTTCATTTATAGGCTAGCTTGTGCAGAAAATTGCAAGAGAGTTTTCTCATATAGCCCGTATGACAAGGTTCAATGAAGTCTGTAAAGAACCAAATGGCTCATTGTACTGGGGATGTTAAGGATACTACAACTACTCCCCATGCAGTTTAGTTTTTCTGATAAATTGTTGTTACGAGTACTATATTCTTTGTTAATGATTAATGGAAATTTAATAAAAGGGCTTGTACATCCACATGCGGCACGTAAGCTCAACCGTTTTAATGGAACTCAGCAGCTGCACAGATCAAGCTTAGCTGCCTGTCAACAGCCAACAGGCTCGCACTTTAGATTTTGAACTTGGATTCTAACCAAAATACTTCAGGATTACGAACTCTTGCGACAGTGAAATTCCAAACGACTTAGTTATGTTCATTCAATCCACGTTAGTTAACGGCACTGTTACAAGAGGCTTACCCTGAAGAAATTCCTGCTGGTTCCAAGGAATAACGTGCAATAGATGGTCAATGCAACCTGAAAACAAAATGAAGAGAGATGAAAATAAATGACTGTACGAAAGTATACTTTTCCTTCTAATGGTCAGTATTATTTCATCCACAAAACCACCTTATATGGCATGATAAACTATACCACAGGAAAGAACTTCTCAACAGTAGCTTTCATTTGAATGTAATTTTTTCTTAATTTAGGATTCCATTCACAGAATATAGTTATACCCACAAGCTAGAACAAATGAACCCCCAAAAGAAAAGTACATATCAATATTATTCCCTTAAATTGTTACACCTTCGACCTTAAGGTGTTTCCGGATACAGTTTTCTGGAGACCATACCCACATTTTTCAGTCAATCGGCCTTTAAGCGGTCTTTTCCAAGTCAGATCAACGTGAAATTTTCGCTATTAACTGGTTTTGATTGAAGTTTGGCTAAATATATATTCTGGTAAAATCGATATTACCATGACGACGATAAACAAGAAACTTCGAAATCAGTAAAAGTAAAATTTTGCGCGTTTAAGATTTCGCATTGAAAATCCCACACAGACATCTTAAAATATGGTATATGGCATATATATTTTGCAAGAATAAAAAATTCTGTATGTTTGATTACAAATAAATCGTAATAACATTTCAAACCTTACTATTTGTATACTGGAATTAAATTGATCGAGAGATTGACACTGGTTTTGTGAAATTACTTCAAGATAGTATCAAAAAGTAGCTTGATGTTATGTTTGCACACCATGTAATTTTTATTTACTTTCTCTTTTGCGATGTTGAGAACTACCTTTTTTCCTAACATCGCTCCATGTGCAATTTTTGGGTAATTTTCGATTTTAATCGCTTTTGCAAAAAATCTGAGAAACGGCTCGATGGATTTTTTTAAAACATTCACCACACATGCTTAACGATGTGCAAAATATTATCTGTAAGTTTCATTGACATTGATTCACTGGAACGCCTTTAAATTTAAAGATGAAGACGACGTACGAACCGGCCGAAAAGTTTGCGTTACAAATTCACTTTTTAAAGTTATGCTTAATAATGATTCCAAATCAATGCGCACTACATTCCTCCGTGATTGAAACATTTCTAATCAATGAATGCTCGTTGGTGCAAATTTCTTTGCATCCCATTCCGTTTTCTTTTGCGTTTAAAATGCCTGCTGTAAAAACGTTTTTAAAACGCAAAAGACATTCATTGCTCAAAATAATCCTAAAAAGAGACTTAAGGGAATCTGGAAAGTAGTAAGGAGAGTAATAAGGTACAATCATGCTCAAATACAGACAATAATAGATGCACAGCAGATCACAACGAAATGTATAAAAGCTTAACTTATTTCGACACATTTCCATGGCTAAGACCAAGATCACTGAGTGTCTTGCTGCGACTGGACTGTCTGTGTGTTTACCAAAGACATTGCCAGTCTTTAGTTAACTTCCTTTAGTAAAGCAAGGTAACGAGTAAGCCGAGCGACTGACCAAGGAGCAGATTATTGTACTTCTGGTCCCAAATTGTGAAAATGGAATATCATTCCTCGTCCCTAAGAAAGCTATATTTACCCACTCGCTTTCTCTTTTTCTTTCTCTTGCAATTATGATTTCGGTTTGTTTCTAAGAAAATGAAAAATCTTGGAGGCAATCTTTCTTTGTTTATTTTTAATTTGTCTTAAAATTTGCATTTGAAAGAAAAATTCCCGCAACTTTTAACACTTTTCACAACGCTAATAAAATTCCTTAGCCGTCACGACACGTTATACGTGGTTAAATGTAGTTATGTGGTACGCAGATGTGTGAAGATGTAATTTTTAGTCGGATATATCATTTTCTTTTCTTTTACAACACACAAAATGATCGCCTAAGAATGTATACCAAACAGTACATACATACATACATACATACATACACACATACGTACATACATACATAATGTTTATTTAACCACGGTTTCTCCATTCATACCATATGCTCTTCCTGAGAGCCGTGCCTATAATTTACCTAATTTAATGAAAAATACGAAATAAAATTGATAAATTAACTAAGGTAATAAGAATGTAAAAACAAGGTCACTAAGTTAATTTTATTTGTACTAAAAATTTTCTTCTCAAAATGTATCATTTAATTATGTTTCTAAAAGCTGTAATGTTCGGCTGAGTTTTAATATTACTGGAAAGGCTATTCCAAAGTACAGAGCCTCTATACTGATAGCTGCTTTTTCCAGCTTCGCTGTTTGGTCTAGGCACAAACACATTTTCTGATGAATTTCTCAGGTTGTAAGAGTGGATGTTGTTTGTATTTTCAAACAAATTAGTCAGGTAATTTGGAGTGCCTCCATTTAGCGTTTTATACATTAGCATTGCTAACTGTTTTTATCTTCTTTCTTTAAGATTATCCTATAGAATACCTAACAAGAAGAAAACTTACCTTCAGTACAGCTTCCTATCTAGAACTATAAAACAATGGAAAAATTTGCCTGCCATGTCGGCTACAGCTCGTAATATTAACTCTTTTAAGAGTGGGGTTTGTCAGCTGACGCATTAAGAACTTTAAGAACTTGACCGCGACCAGAGCACATAAGCCTCGAAGAGAGGGACTGCTCTCATTTTGGTAAATGTAAATGTAAATGTATCCCATACTAGTTCATCCAGTAATTCAGCCGAACATTTATCATAAGTCAAAAGTGTTTTCACCCTCTATTCCTAGTATTATCACTACATTGATCAAGGTGGAAACAGCTAACCATGGAGACTGGAGCGGTTTTCAATTGAGTGTCGTAAAACCAAAACCAAAGTTTCAATATAAATACGCGAACTCTGAAGTTCAAAGCCCAACTAAGGCGTACGTTTTACGCTGCCGTCAATCATAATTATCACGACAAACATTGAACAGACAAAATGGCGCGAAATCCAGCAATCTCAATTCACGTCAGCTCATATCCAATCCAGTAGACTTTTCCCATCTGGAGAGTCAAAAACTTTTCCATAAATTTTCTCGCGCTTTCTTCACACAGTTATCGTCCGATCTCTGACTTCACCGAGTATCGGTGGAGTACTGAGCGGTGAAGTATCCGTGGACTATATCGGTAAAGTACCGGCGGAGTATCGTTGGGGTATCAGTGAAGTGTCGGTAAAGTAGCGGTGAGATATCGGTAGACTACCAGCAATATCGGACGACAGATGCTTTGAACCTAAACTTAATTCGACATATGGCTTCCTTCCACAAAATCGAAAGACAAAGTTTGTAACGGATTTGACGCTTGATGTGAGAGGAGTAGTATTTTTCTTCTTTGATATGAAATGATAACATTAATATCTCAGGTATGCAGAGTAGCTTAACTTATTTCGACACATTTCCATGGCTGAGACCAAGATCACTGAGTGTCTTGCTGTCTTTGCGTTTATCAAAGACATCGACAGTCTTTAGTTACATTACGTTCAGTGAAGCAAGGTAACGAGTAAGCCGAGCGACTGACCAAGGAGCAGATTATAGCACTTCTGATCAGATTATCAGTCCTCGTCCCTAAGAAAGCTATCCTTTCCCACGCGCTTTCTCTTGCAATTGCGATTCCGGTTTATTCCTAAGAAAATTAAAAAAAAACTTGTAGGCTATCTTTCCTTGTTTAGTCTGAATTTCTCTTAAAATTTGCATTTGAAAGAAAACTACCCGCAACATTTACTTTCTCTTTTTCTTGGAAAACGGAACTCGGTTTAACGATCTACACAACGCTCATAAAATTCCTTTGTAGTCACGACACGTTATACGTGGTTAAATGTGGTTATGTGGTACGCACAGTTCATTGCCAACATGTATTGCTATTTGCTCACATGGCTGTTCAAATTTGTTTTACTAGAGTGTTTAGTGACTTATCATAATATCCAAACTTAAGGTTCTTCGTCGGCGTAGCCACGATTCGCTTTTGTCAGATGCACGGTAGCGTTTCACATACATTAATCTATGCCAGTTCAATCAGGGGACCCAACGAAGCGTTTTGGTGGAAATCTATTAGAAAGGCCTTAGTCGTCTTAAAACTTCGTGACAAATTCAGACTAAGGCCCGGTTCAGACGCCGAACTTTTCATGAGCCGAACCTAATACCTTGAATTAAGTACATGAAAAGTTTGGCGTCTGAATCAGTTAAGAACGGCTATTTGAATTTGGAACGGCTCAGCCAAATTAGAATTAAGTTCGGCTCATGAAAAGTTCGGCGTTTGAACCGGGCCTAACCACTAGACTTTTCTTAACTAAATAACGCCTCAAACTTTCCTAACACCGGAACATTTAACGCCTCTTGTTTTCAAAGGAATAAAAATGTCGTTTTGGGTACGAAATACGATCAGCTGGGATTTTGGGAAAGGTGAAAGCAGCTTGAAGATTCGGGGAATAAGATTCCTTTTCCTAACAATTTCTGCCGCTGAAATATTCAGCTAAAAGAACCAAAACTCTCAAACCACATTAATTATTTAGCTTTCACATCGTTTCCTTTAAAGGCACTAACACTAATGGGAAAACAGTATACAACGCCAATCCAAGCGTTTTCCTGAACAGTTCCTTGTTGGACCGGTGCCCTTATTCAATGGGTTCTGCGTTAAAAAAATAATTTCTCACTTCTGAATGATCACTTCGAAGGTCTCTCCAAACTAAAACAAACTGCAAAATGTTAGAAAAAAGCGACAATACGGGAAAGTATTGGTCAGTAGGTTCCCGGCACGTGAATGATCACACTTTAGGATTTTATCTAGAATCGAAAGTTGTTAGAGCCACCTTGCCGATAAGCGTAATAAACAGTACTGCGTGCAAATACTGCTCAGTAGCATTTATTGTAATGGTCAGACGTTAGAATGTCTTCCACATACTACAGCTGCATCGAACTACCTTGTACAACAAGACAATAAACCATCCAAGAAACGTCCGACTCGACGCTCTCCGTTTAAATGGTTACACTAAGGCCTTTTATCCATTGTAGGAGCCATAAGATTTTCCCACGTATATTTCTAAGCGACAAGGTGAAGTTGACAAACACTGAACTTCGGCTATTCACTGAGAAAGGGACAGATGTCCCGAAAGGTCTGAACTTTCAGTTTCAAAAGCGCTTGAATAACATTTTTTAAACATATTAATTTTATACTGAACTTCGTGTTTGGCTTAAAGGCTCTCAGTCAGGTATAGAACCGAGAAATGAACTTAACTCGAAACTGTGGATGTTGCATTAAAATTTTCTTTTTCTGTCCCATTGTATGGATCATAGTAGTGGTAGAATTCGAGACTTATCCCATCGATTATCCAAGATCCTGACTGTACGAAAGAAGGCTATCTTTTCCCACGCTCTTTTGAGGCTTGCCTTCGCCACCCGCGGTTCGGCTAGCTTCTAGGAAAATAGGAAACCCAACGTTTATGTTTAAAAGTCTGGATGTGTCTGAAAATTTTCATTTTTTTAACGGAGCAGCTTTTCAAGGATCTACCATTGCTTATCATAATTTCCAAGGCAGTTCAGTTAGGTACTTCCACATGCCACGAGCTGTCAACATGTCTAATACTGTTTCATTTATTACTACTTGCTTAATACCTTGCTGTTTATGTCTTTTTCATTTGAGTAACCGGGGAAGGATTTTCAATGTTTAGGTTCAGTTTTCGAAATAATAATTCGTTTTCGTTGGATCAGGGTTGTTCGCGTTTTGCATTAAACATTAGGCTAATCCCAAGGGTTGTATAGTGCACACACAAAAAACACGGATATCTTAAGTTGAGCTTTGATCGATGTGCAGTGAAAATCTACACTTACTACAGGAAAGTGATACTTTTTACTGCACCTTTCCACGGAGAGACTTTCACTTTGAACTGTCTAAGCTGCGTTAACAAAGAAAGACAGTCTTACCTTGTCAAGCTAACGAGTAACAACGAACCCTGTTAGTAAAGCAAGCCAAACGATTTGCGAAGCAGGAGATCAATGTAGCCTATGCGCGTACAATTGTGAAAATGGAATATCAATCCTTTTTCTTGAGAACTTGTTGGTTGTGAACGATGAAGAAACGAAACTGAAATGGTGAATTAAAACAGGGCGAAAAGCAACCCACCTATTGTCTGACGTAAAATAAACCTGAGCCAATCAGAACCGGAGTTCTTGGCTAATCTCGGGCTTGAGCGATGAAGCTACTATGCTGAGAAATTTCTAGGAAAACTGTCATAAATTAGAATGTGATGCTTTTAGGTTTGAATGTTTTGCTGTTGACTATGTACTCAGGGTGACAAAGACCTTGTATATGCTCTGGATTAAACTTCATAGATAAACGTTTATGCCAAAGAAAGATACATATTAATATGCACCAAATAAGAACTCACTAGCTAGTTAAAACTTGCGATACAGTAAAAAACGCCATAGAGCAATAACAATTAATTATATCAAATTCAACTGCAAATGTCATCAGTGCTTCATGGGCGTAAATTGTATAAATGAAATATCATTCCTCGCCTTGAGAACGAAGTGTTGAATAATACAAACACGAAAAGAGACTTGACAAAAAACAGGGCCACGAGCATCCAACGTGATAAAATTAAGACATATCTCGGGCCAATCAGAATCCGAGTTAAAAAGATGACTCACTTTCGTGCACGCGCGACGAAGCTACTGAACAGACAAATTTCCGGGGAACAGAAAAATCGTAATTTTTGATGTGTTATTGCGAGTGTTTTGATGCTGATGATAAGTGGTTTATAATAAGGTTTGATGGGTGTTACCGTTGACAGAACTATTTTCTTAGGCGGACAAAGACGTTGAATGTTCTGGATTAAACCGCCAGGTTTACGTTTGTGCGTCTATTTCATATTCTTCCTAAATTCACTTTAATTCTCTACGAAAGCAGATGTGTGAAGATGTAATGTTTAGTCGGATACGTATATATATATTTTTTTACAACACATAAGATGATTGTCTAAGAATGCATGCCAAACAGTCCAAAGTGTTTTCAGCCTCTATTCCTAGTTTTATCACTGCATTGATCAAGGTCAAAACAGCTAACCATGGATACTAGAGCGGTTTTTATAATTGAGTGTCGTAAAACAAAAACCAAAGTTTCAATAAAACGCGAACTCTGAAGTTCAAAGCCCAACTAAGGCTTACGTTACACGCTTACGCCATCAGAACTCTTGGAAACAGAAACTGACAAAATGGCACGAAATCCAGCAATCACAATTCATGTCAGTTCATATAGCCAATCCAGTAGACTTTTCCCGTCAGTAGAGTCAAGACTTTTGCATAAATTTTCTCGCGCTTTTTTCGCACAGTTATCGTCCGATTCCTGACTTCACCGAGCATCGGTGGAGTAGCGGTAAAGTTTCAGTGTTCTATCGGTGAAGTACATGCGGAGTATCGTTGGGGTATCAGTGAAGTGTCGGTAAAGTAGCGGTGAGATATCGGTAGACTACCAGCAATATCGGACGACAGATGCTTTGAACCTAAACTTAATTCGACATATGGCTTCCTTCCACAAAATCGAAAGACAAAGTTTGTAACGGATTTGACGCTTGATGTGAGAGGAGTAGTATTTTTCTTCTTTGATATGAAATGATAACATTAATATCTCAGGTATGCAGAGTAGCTTAACTTATTTCGACACATTTCCATGGCTGAGACCAAGATCACTGAGTGTCTTGCTGAGACTGAACTGTCTTTGTGTTTACCAAAGACATTGACAGTCTTTAGTTACATTGCGTTTAGTGTAGCAAGGTAACAAGTAAGCCGAGCGACTGACCAAGGAGCAGATTATAGCACTTCTGATCCGATTATCAGTCCTCGTCCCTAACAAAGCTATCCTTTCCCACGCGCTTTCTCTTGCAATTGCGATTCCGGTTTATTTTTAAGAAAATTAAAAACTGAAACTTGTAGGCTATCTTTCTTTGTTTAGTCTGAATTTCTCTTAAAATTTGCATTTGAAAGAAAACTACCCGCAACATTTACTTTCTCTTTTTCTTGGAAAACGGAACTGTTTAACGATTTACACAACGCTCATAAAATTCCTTTGTGGTTAAATGTGGTTATGTGGTACGCACAGTACATTGCCAACATGTATTGCTATTTGCTTACATGGCTGTTCAAATTTGTTTTACTAGAGTGTTTAGTGACTTATTATAATATCCAAACTTAAGGTTCTTCGTCGGCGTAGCCAAGATTCGCTTTTGTCAGATGCACGATAGCGTTTCACATACATTAATCTATGCCAGTTCAATCAGGGGACCCAACGAAGCGTTTTGGTGGAAATCTATTAGAAAGGCCTTAGTCGTCTTAAAACTTCGTGACAAATTCAGACTAAGGCCCGGTTCAGACGCCGAACTTTTCATGAGCCGAACCTAATACCTTGAATTAAGTACATGAAAAGTTTGGCGTCTGAATCAGTTAAGAACGGCTATTTGAATTTGGAACGGCTCAGCCAAATTAGAATTAAAGGAGCTATGTCATGGTGATTTTGAGGTTTTCGGGTCAAAACCATCGCAAATTAAAACTAAGTACCTTTGTCGTACACGAAATGCTTAAAGAACACTAACAGGGAGATATCAAGTGAATTTCAGCAGAGAAAATAAACCATAATAGGAGTTTTAGCGAATTTAATTAGACACAAGCGATAAACTTGAAAAAATTGGCCCAATTTTTTCAAGATACAATCCATTTCCATCCTGGCCATCTGCAGCCCAAGACACTTATTTTTACTTTTAGAGCACTAGTAGAATAATTTTAAACAAAACTGGATTCTTATTTTTGGAATTTCACTGATATAAAGACGTATTTTGGCTTTTTAAAGTAATGCTAAAAATGGTGACATAGCCCCTTTAAGTTCGGCTCATGAAAAGTTCGGCGTTTGAACCGGGCCTAACCACTAGACTTTTCTTAACTAAATAACGCCTCAAATTTTCCTAACACCGGAACATTTAACGCCTCTTGTTTTCAAAGGAATAAAAATGTCGTTTTGGGTACGAAATATGATCAGCTGGGATTTTGGGAAAGGTGAAAGCAGCTTGAAGATTCGGGGAATAAGATTCCTTTTCCTAACAATTTCTGCCGCTGAAATATTCAGCTAAAAGAACCAAAACTCTCAAACCACATTAATTATTTAGCTTTCACATCGTTTCCTTTAAAGGCACTAACACTAATGGGAAAACAGTATACAACGCCATTCCAAGCGTTTTCCTGAACAGTTCCTTGTTGGACCGGTGCCCTTATTCAATGTGTTCTGCGTTAAAAAAATAATTTCTCACTTCTGAATGATCACATCGAAGGTCTCTCCAAACTAAAACAAACTGCAAAATGTTAGAAAAAAGCGACAATACGGGAAAGTATTGGTCAGTAGGTTCACGGCACGTGAATGATCACACTTTAGGATTTTATCTAGAATCGAAAGTTGTTATCAGAGCCACCTTGCCGATAAGCGTAATAAACAGTACTGCGTGCAAATACTGCTCAGTAGCATTTATTGTAATGGTCAGACGTTAGAATGTCTTCCACATACTACAGCTGCATCGAACTACCTTGTACAACAAGACAATAAACCATCCAAGAAACGTCCGACTCGACGCTCTCCGTTTAAATGGTTACACTAAGGACTTTTATCCATTCTAGGAGCCATAAGATTTTCCCACGTATATTTCTAAGCGACAAGGTGAAGTTGACAAACACTGAACTTCGGCTATTCACTGACGAAGGGACAGAAGTCCCGAAACGTCTGAACTTCAGTTTCAAAAGCGCTTTAATAACATTTTTTAAACATATTCATTTCATACTGAACTTCGTGTTTGGCTTAAAGGCTCTCAGTCAGGTATAGAACCGAGAAATGAACTTAACTATGAAAATGTGGATGTTGCATTAAAATTTTCTTTTTCTGTCTCATTTTATGGATCATAGTAGTGGTAGAATTCGAGACTTATCCCATCGATTATCCTAGATCCTGACTGTACGAAAGAAGGCTATCTTTTCCCACGCTCTTTTGAGGCTTGCTTCGCCACCCGCGGTTCGGCTTGCTTCTAGGAAAATAGGAAAACCAACGTTTATGTTTAAAAGTCTGGATGTGTCTGAAAATTTTCATTTTTTTAACGGAGCAGCTTTTCAAGGATCTACCATTGCTTATCATAATTTCCCAGGCAGTTTAGTTAGGTACTTCCACATGCCGCGAGCTCTCAACATGTCTAATATTATTTCATTTATTACTACTTGCTTAATACCTTGCTGTTTATGTCTTTTTCATTTGAGTAACCAGGGAAGGATTTTTAACGTTTAGGTTCAGTTTTCGAAATAATAATTCGTTTTCGTTGGATCAGGGTTGTTCGCGTTTCGCATTAAACTTTAGGCCAATCCCAAGGACTGTATAGTGCACACACAAAAAACACGGATATCTTAAGTTGAGCTTTGATCGATGTGCAGTGAAAATCTACACTTACTACAGGAAAGTGATACTTTTTACTGCACCTTTCCACGGAGAGACTGTCATTTTGAACTGTCTGAGCTGTGTTAACAAAGAAAGACAGTCTTACCTTGTCAAGCTGACGAGTAACAACAAACCTTGCGTTTAGTAAAGAAAGCCAAGCGATTTGCGAAGCAGGAGATTAATATAGCCTATGGGTAGTCCTGCACTTATCCAACGATGTCTGTGATTCGCTAAGAAAACAATAGATTTGTCCCGCTGGGATAGGGATTAGGGATAGGGGCATTGTTCAAGTGATATATCAATTGTATCGTTCGCCAATCCCAGACATCGTTTGGACAGCTACGACCCCGCTCTAGCCTATGCGCGTACAATAGGCCCTTTGCACGATGGCATCATTTGACTACAACTACCAGAATTCATTTCGTTTTTCCTTTCTTATTTAAATTTTGTAATCAGTGCGGTTTAAATAACAATGGCCCTAATTTGCACTACAAAACAAAAAACTGAAGGATTCTGGTAGTTGTAGCCATATGACGTCATCGTGCAAATGGCCTATTGTGAAAATGGAATATCAATCCTTTTTTTTGATAACTTGGTTGTGAACGATGAAGAAACGAAACTGAAAAAGTGAATAAAAACAGGGCGATAAGCATCCCACCTATGGCGTAAAAAAACCCTGAGCCAATCAGAATCGGAATTGTTGGCTAACTTTCGCCGTTGAGCGATGAAGCTACTTTGCAGGGAAATTTCTAGGAAAACTGTCATAAATTAAAATATGATGCTTTTACGTATGAATGTTTTGCTGTTGAAGTGATCGGTTTAGAAGAATTAGATTTGATGCGTGGTTCCGTGGGAAGAAATATCTTTTTTGTCGATTTAACTAAGTACTCAGGATGACAAAGGCCTTGTACATGCTCTGGATTAAACTTCTTCGATAAAAGTTTATGCCAAAAAAAGTTCGTTATTCTCCCTCAATCTACTTTCAATTAATTCTCTACGAAAACAAATCTGGGAGATATGATGTTTCTTTCATGCAGACGCTCGGTTTTATCGGAATACGCAATCGCATAAGGTATA
Organism: Dendrophyllia cribrosa; assembly: GCA_024195265.1. NCBI lineage: Eukaryota > Metazoa > Cnidaria > Anthozoa > Scleractinia > Dendrophylliidae > Dendrophyllia > Dendrophyllia cribrosa. The sequence goes on from JAJLRJ010000002.1 coordinate 32,046,936, forward strand.
TCCGAGGAGAAGATGTAATTCAACAGCGTGTTTATGACTGAACATAAAAGCGGCACGTTATTGGACCTTGGTGCTTTCAGTTTATTGTACTGGCTCTGACGCCCGGAATCAGTCAACTCTGAAGACAGCTACATATTAAACTGCACCAAATATGAACTCACTAGCTAGCTAGTTAAAACTTGCGAGATAGTAAAAAGTGCCATAGAGCAATAACAATTAATTTAAGTCAAGTCCAACTGCAAACGTCAGTAGTGCGCATGCTGCATGGGCATAAATTGTGTAAATGGATATCATTCCTCGCCTTGAAAACGAGGGTTTGAATAATTACAGGAACGAAAAGAGACTAGACAAAAACAGGGCCATGAGCATCCCACGTGCTGTATGTCGTAATTAAGTCTCGGGCCAATCAGAATCTGAGTTGAGAGTTGGCTCACTTTCGTGCATGCGCGATGAAGCTACTGAATAGCGAAATTTCCGGGAAACAGGAAAATTGTAATTTTTGATGTGTTATTGTGAGAGCTTTGTTGCTGATGATAAGTGGTTTACAATTAAGTTTGATTGGTGTTACCGTCGACAGAAATATTTTCTTAGGCTGACAAAAGCGTTGCATGTACTGGATTAAACTGCTAGGTTTCAGTTTGTGCCAAAATAAGCAGTCTATGACATATTTTTCCTCAATCAACTTTGACTTATCTACGAAAACGTATGAAGTAATTTTAGTCGGATATATTTCCTTTTTGTTTTTACAACACACAAAATGATGGTCTAAGAATGCATACCAAACAGTCACTACATTGATTAAGGTGGAAACAGCTAACCATGGATACTAGAGCGGTTTTCAATTGAGTGTCGTGAAACCAAAACCAAAGTTATCACTCTGCCAATCACAACCGACACAGTCAATCCAATGAACCAATCAGAACTCGACGCAAATACATGTAGCCGGCGCCAAGCGCGGGAAAACGCGTACGAACAAGTCACGATTGGTTTTGGTTTTACTTCTGATTGGTTGAGAAAGTGGCGGGCGATTTTTTAGCCAATCACAAAGCGTAGCAATGCAAAACCAAAGCAATCGCGAAATTACTGTCAACTTTCTACCACCTGCAACCTGCTTAGTGCCTATCAAAGTGGGTATTAGCATACCAATGCGTACCTGTGGGCCGCTATTTGAGTTTTTATTTCTACTACAAACTGACTTTATATATAGATCACGGTAACAATTGCATTTATGTACTCCAACATAAAATTGACTTTTTTTTTCAAGGTATAAAACAGATTGCCTCACCCGAACTTTCACTAACCGCCACCTCCCGTTCAATGATCACCTCTCCGCAACAGCGATGTTTTCTCGTCCTGACTTCGGTTCCCATCCATTCATTTTAATCCTCTACCCCGTCTGCAACGGGCATGAAAATCCTGTCTGTGGGTAGCCGTTGTACAGACGTTCAGCTATATCTAATGTATTTGTAGTGATACACAGTACACTAGACAAAACAATTCGTGATTCTTCTCTCTTATGTTGCTGTTTTCAATAAGTTATTATCATTTAACCCAATCCTCAATTGTTTTGTCCAGTTTACTAAGAAAACGACACACCTTCATGCATGGTGATATCTACATTTTATTTGCAAAAGGCAACACGATATGAACCTTTTCTAGTGCAAGTATCATAACTGCTTTCAAACGCACAGTTTGTTTTGGATGGTAAGAGAAAGAGCGGTTTTCAATATTTTAAGTGTCCAACGTAATTCACGTTACTTTGGTTTTGTATTAGTTCGCTGTGTAAAGATCGTAATCGGAGTCGCAAGGGTGCTTACGATCTAATGAACATTAAACAACGGAGTCGTAAGCGCAATCAGAAACTCTGCTTATGACTCCGTTGTTTGATTTTTACTAGATACGCTACTACTACTACTACTACAATCTTTATTTCATCACGGTGCCACATTCACTATAAGTGGTCTTCCAGTGAGCCGTAAAAATTAAGAAGACTTTTACAAAAATTACATAAATATTTAAAACTATAATAATTGGTGATCCTAAAATACAGCAATGGAAGCAGTACAACGAACTAATTAACAACATTACTTAATATTATATTACACGAGCCCGTAAAATTTGCAAAGTAAAAAGTTATCTAATTTAACTACAAGTTATATAAATTACTTAAACTTTACTTAATTTCACTTCTCTAACTTAGGTTTAAGGATATACAAGTTACTTGATGAGTTTCGTAAGTTATGAGAGTGGACGTCGGAAATAAGCTTCCGATTACGATTACGACTCTGACCGAGCACCCTCCCAGTATTAGTTCTCACTAGTTGGGAGTGCACATTCGAAGTTCTAAGTTCTAAGTTCTAAGTTCCGAATCCGTCGCTAATGAAAGGGTAGAGGTACCTTGTGATTGGACAATCGCGCCACTTTCTCAACCAATCAGAAGTAAAACTAGAACCAATTGTGATTTACTCGCACGCGTTTTCCCGCGCGTAACGCCGGCTACATGTATCAGCTTCGAGTTCTGACTGATTGGTTCATTGGATCGTCTGGGTCCGTTACAAGTACTTGGTAATGATTTTACGATACTTAGTTGAAAACCGCTCTAATATACAACAGAATTTAAAAGGGCTTAGTGCAAACATCTGATCAAAGGTTTTATTTTCATTTCCACTGGCCGGTCATTTGCTTTATAATATGCCATTATGTTTTCGAACTGGCTGTCCAGACTGGTCAATTGGTAAACTGCATGCATCATTTTGATGCACTTGTAGGAATAAGTCTTCATAAAGGCATGTTCTGTTTCGAACTCACCAGCCTGGCCGGCCAGTTCTAACAAACGGTGAGAGCCCGTAGTGTCCACTTCAATAGGGCACACCTCTAGTTTTTTGACTTTGTACGGACATGTTCATCACAGCTCCATGTGTACATAAGACTTTCTGTTATCTCGATTGTCTTGAAGCAAATTGTTTTAGTCCACTCTCTAACACAGCGAGATTCATTCCTCGTCTCACCAAAACACAAGTAACACCTGAAAGAAGTATTCGATTTTTTTCAGATAATTTACTTGAAAATAATAGTTCACTAAAAAAAAAGGTTATGTTGTACCAAGCAACGTTTTGTACAACTTGTCTCGCAATTTGTCTCACAATTGCGCTAAAAAGTGGCTGGTGTAACATACGAACATTTCTCGCAATGTTCTCATTGCCGCAATCACGAAAAGTAGAACCCGTTTCTACTTTTTGCACGACGTTTGCGGCAATGTTGTAACGAATTCTCAGTCAAGCTTTGGCAAGTCGCAATAGGCCTTTATCATGGCGACCATGTTGACTCCCCGAAGAATAAAATGCGTTGTTTTTGCCCGTCCAGCCTCGCAGTGAAAAAGTTGAAAAGGAGGTTGTGCGGGCAAAAATCTTTTGTTTTTTTTTACAAAATGGCGGGGCGTGATAACGGCGTATGAAAACTGGTTTAACACAGAAATCGTTGTGCTTAAAATCGCTCCTCTACATTGCAGTGACCGTCGAGAGCAAGACAAGTTGCAAGAATCATTGTCCAGTATAACACATTTTAGGCAACTTGTCTCGTAACGCCGCAAGGCGGGCAACGCACAGCTGCAGGCCGGGGTAGGGGGAGCTGGGGGTGAAGGCGTACTCCCATATAAAGTTACGGGGATGCTCGTCGTTCGTCTTAGTGATTTAAATGAGGTTTTGGTACTTCTTAACTTCCTAACCCTAACCCTAACCCCCCCCCCCCCCCCCCCCCATTCATCTTTTAGGGTTCTTTTCTACCTGAAAATGCCATTTTAAAAGAACTTAATGCGTGCCACCGGACAGAATAAAACACAAGCAGTCCACATAAAAATTAGTTTTTAGCATCAGTTCTGGTAAACAATAACTTTTCTACATTCTGGACCGTGCATGGAGAAGAAAAATGATAACTGCTAGTTGGCGTCAGGGAAGAGAGACTGAGATGAAGTACAAATGACCAACTTGAAACACTTTAGTGCAGGGCTGTCACTAAGGGCCGGGGCCAGGGATTTCTCCTGGCTACTATGAGCGTGACCCCCAGCTACTTTCATAGGAAAATAGAAGGAAAATAGAACCAAAAGAACTCCCCAGCTGTTTGATTCCCCGCGTACTAATTGCATTGACCCAGCAACTTGAAATCTTAGTGACAGCCCTGTTAGTGTTTGTGATACACTGTTTGAGGAGTAAGCTAGTTAATCAGTTCTTACCCAATCTGCTGATCTCATGTATATTTCTTTCTTCGTCATCAAAGAACAGCATATTTGAGTATGGTATTCCACTTGCCTGTGTAAACCTTCAAAGTCACCGAGAGATGTGTAAAAAAATATATGATGACATATAGAATAGAATAGAAACTTTATTAAAGTGTCAAAAGCCATCTAGCTAGGGAAAAAAAATCCCTTACTAATTTGGGGACACCAATAAAAGAAAAATTTACAAACTAAAAACTATATACAGTAATATATAAAACATCTACAGTTATCTAATTACAAGATTTTTAATAAAAAAAAATATATAAAAATCAAGAAGAACAGAGGCTACAACCTGCGCAGCCATCTTCTAAAAGTTCACTTATATTGAATTGGCGTATCTTGCCTTTGAACGACATTAGGGTTTTGACGTCCCTGATACTCTTGGGTAGTTTTGTCCATAGCCTAGGCCCTAGATATCTAATAGAGTGCTTGCCGTAGGTGACTGTTTCGTACCTGTGTATAGAGAAATCTGCTTGCCTCAAATTATAATTATCATTTGGTTTTTTAAAGATGTTACTAATATCTGAAGCCCATCGCCTGATCAGTGACAGAATCCTGATCAAGTTTACATTAGCCAGCATAAGTTTTATTATGTTAGTTTTCTGTGTTCTAAATATACCTTGTTAGCATATTACAGTAATGTTGCTTCTCCTCATCATAAAATTAACAACATTAAACTTCCATGGGATCATGTTTTTCTTCCGTGGAATAAAAGCTTCTAAACTGCTAATTAATATTGACACTTTAGAAGCTCTTCTTCCACAGAAGTTTGCTGTAGAGAAAATCTGCTGAGCAAAGTGAATGCAAGTAATGGGTCGTTACCGTATTAGAGGCTCGATCATTACTTTTAGTTTAGAGGGATGCTATGTTTTCGGGACTGTCAAATTTGATTGCTTCGTTATTTGGTCTCTAGTTTTTGGGGAATTGTTAGTTTTTACAGTAGTTTATTAAACTTATGTTATAAGAATATACACCTAATTGCAATTGCAAGAATGTTGTCAGTGATAGAAAAATACAAAATAACAAATAGAAAAGAAATTACTTTATATGATATACACAGAGATAGCCTTTCGCAAACAAGCATGTGGAGTGTCTTTCTGATTAAGGGATTGTTCATTTATCTTTGTCTGAATGAAGCGCAGCGTAATGAAACAAAAGATAAATAGTTTCTTGAATTCCCAAGCACATGTGCATCAGTCATAATGTCATGTTATTGTGTGCATGGTGAGATTGTGTGAAGTAAGTGTGGAATACAAGACAGCAAGTATAAATACAATGGATAGTAAACAAGATTCATTGTGGATAACTTCAAGTGGACTGTTTTATTTTATCAATTGCGATACAATTGTGGGTCATTTATTCAGTTTTAACCCTATTCAGCCTGTGCTTCTTTTGAGTTTCTGAGCCTAGGGTCGGGGGGGGGGCACACAATGTATGAAATTTTTCAAAACCTCTTAAAAACCATCTAAATTCACTCAAAATTTATCAAAACCAATAACTAAATGCTGAATGACGTAAAAATATAAAAGTTATACCAATAAACATTGTTTTTCTTCATTCAATGAAGGTATATATGCAAATTTAAAAAAAAACATGGCTGTCATAATCTTGTTGCCATGGAAACATCAAGTCACGTGATCAAAAAATTGTCATATGAAATTGTTGCCAGATAAATTTTAGGAAAAGTCACAAAGTTTGATGGCATTTGGATACATATTAAAGAAGTTATGAATGTTGAAAGTTAGTGCGGGCACTTTTAGACACAGACAGCTGTACACTTAAAATTTTTAAAAGTGTTTTATCTACTGAGTAAAGTTCCACTTTAAATTTTTTTAGACTTATTTTATGTACTAAGTGAATTTTCAAGCGGTTGTTTATTAAACCGGCAAATTATTAAAAGGGAAAAAGGCTGTAGTTGTCCATGGAGTGCTAATGCAATTTATTTGTCATTACCGCCCTTTAGTCGTGGATTTTGACCCTACCCTGTTAATACGGCCACCCCGTTAACACGGCCAATTTATTTTGGCCCATCAGTGACCGTAGTAACGGGATTCCACTGTATATAAATACCTAAATATTAAAATATAAATAACAACAATAAATGCTAACTATGTGATAAAAATGTCAAAACCTATATAAATAATAAAAATTAATAATACGCTAATTATTATTTCATTATAAACTAATTATTTTTTTACTGGTTTCCAAGATATGATTCAGTTGTTGCCTATCAGACTTTTTAAAATGAGCAAAAAAATAAATGGTGCATTGCCACAAACTGAAAGACTACATGTAATCTGACAGCACTTAATTACTCACTTTTTAAAATGTGTAACTTTTGACCCAGGATAGATCTCTTTGTAAGAGAAATACTTGTCAATGTCCAGCACCCTCAAAAGCTCTTTGGCTGCAGGAGGAACTTCAGTTCTAGTTAAAAATAAAATTATATTTGGTCAAAGTTCAAGATTATTTTTATATCTAATGTGATAAATTTCAACAGGGATGTAATTTATAATAATAATGACATTACAGTATATTCATATAATTTATAATAATCCTGACCTGTCATAAATTAAAATATGCTTTTACGTATGAATGTTTTGCTGTTGAAGTGATCGGTTTACAAGAATTAGATTTGATGCGTGGTTCAGTGGGAAGAAATATCTTTTTTGTCGATTTAACTAAGTACTCAGGATGACAAAGACCTTGTACATGCTCTGGATTAAACTTCTTCGATAAAAGTTTATGCCAAAAAAAGTTCGTTATTCTCCCTCAATCTACTTTCAATTAATTCTCTACGAAAACAAATCTAGGAGATATGATGTTTCTTGCATGCAGACGCTCGGTTTTATCGGAATACGCAATCGCATAAGGTATATACGAGCAGAAGATATAATTCAACAGCGTGTTTATGACTGAACATAAAAGCGGCACGTTATTGGACCTTGGTGCTTTCAGTTTATTGTACTGGCTCTGACGCCCGGAATCAGTCAACTCTGAAGACAGTTCAATATTAAACTGCACCAAATATGAACTCACTAGCTAGCTAGTTAAAACTTGCGAGATAGTAAAAAGTGCCATAGAGCAATAACAATTAATTTAAGTCAAATCCAACTGCAAACGACAGTAGTGCGCATGCTGCATGGGCATAAATTGTGTAAATGGATATCATTCCTCGCCTTGAAAACGAGGGTTTTAAGTCTCGGGCCAATCAGAATCTGAGTTGAGAGTTGGCTCACTTTCGTGCATGCGCGATGAAGCTACTGAATAGCGAAATTTCCGGGAAACAGGAAAATTGTAATTTTTGATGTGTTATTGTGAGAGCTTTGTTGCTGATGATAAGTGGTTTACAATTAAGTTTGATTGGTTTTACCGTCGACAGAAATATTTTCTTAGGCTGACAAAAGCGTTGCATGTACTGGATTAAACTGCTAGGTTTAAGTTTGTGCCAAAATAAGCAGTCTATGACATATTTTTCCTCAATCAACTTTGAATTATCTGCGAAAACGTATGAAGTAATTTTAGTCGGATATATTTCCTTTTTGTTTTTACAACACACAAAATGATCGTCTAAGAATGCATACCAAACAGTCACTACATTGATTAAGGTGGAAACAGCTAACCATGGATACTAGAGCGGTTTTCAATTGGGTGTCGTGAAACCAAAACCAAAGTTATCACCCTGCCAATCACAACCGACACAGTCAATCCAATGAACCAATCAGAACTCGACGCAAATACATGTAGCCGGCGCCAAGCGCGGGAAAACGCGTACGAACAAGTCACGATTGGTTTTGGTTTTACTTCTGATTGGTTGAGAAAGTGGCGGGCGATTTTTTAGCCAATCACAAAGCGTAGCAATGCAAAACCAAAGCAATCGCGAAATTACTGTCGACTTTCTACCACCTGCAACCTGCTTACTGCCTATCAAAGTGGGTATTAGCATACCAATGCGTACCTGTGGGCCGCTATTTGAGTTTTTAATTCTACTACAAACTGACTTTATATATAGATCACGGTAACAACTGCATTTATGTACTCCAGCATAAAATTGACTTTTTTTTTTTCAAGGTATAAAACAGATTGCCTCACCCGAACTTTCACTAACCGCCACCTCCCATTCAATGATCACCTCTCTGCAACAGCGATGTTTTCTCGTCCTGACTTCCCATCCATTCATTTCAATCCTCTACCCCGTCTGTAACGAGCATGAAAATCCTGTCTGTGGGTAGCCGTTTTACAGACGTTCAGCTCATATCGAACGTATCTGTAGTGATACACAGTACACTGGACAAAACAATTCGTGACTCTTCTCTCTTATGTTGCTGTTTTCAATAAGTTATTATCATTTACCCCAATCCTCAATTATTTTGTCCAGTTTACTAAGAAAACGACACACCTTCATGCATGGTGATATCTACATTTTATTTGCAAAAGGCAACACGATATGAACCTTTTCTAGTGCAAGTATCATAACTGCTTTCAAACGCACAGTTTGTTTTGGATGGTAAGAGAAAGAGCGGTTTTCAATATTTTAAGTGTCTAACGTAATTCACGTTACTTTGGTTTTGTATTAGTTCGCTGTGTAAAGATCGTAATCGGAGTCGCAAGGGTGCTTACGATCTAATGAACATCAAACAACGGAGTCGTAAGCGCAATCAGAAACTCTGCTTATGACTCCGTTGTTTGATTTTTACTAGATACGCTTCCGATTACGATTACGACTCTGACCGAGCACCCTCCCAGTATTAGTTCTCACTAGTTGGGAGTACACATTCTAAGTTTTAAGTTCCGAATCCGTCGCTAATGAAAGGGTAGAGGTACCTTGTGATTGGACAATCACGCCACTTTCTCAACCAATCAGAAGTAAAACTAGAACCAATTGTGATTTACTCGCACGCGTTTTCCCGCGCGTAACGCCGGCTACATGTATCAGCTTCGAGTTCTGACTGATTGGTTCATTGGATCGTCTGGGTCCGTTACAAGTACTTGGTAGTGATCTTACGACACTTAGTTGAAAACCGCTCTAATATACAACAAAATTTAAAAGGGCTTAGTGCAAACATCTGATCAAAGGTTTTATTTTCATTTTTACTGGCCGGTCATTTGCTTTATAATATGCCATTATGTTTTCGAACTGGCCGGTCCAGACTGGTCAATGGGTAAACTGCATGCATCATTTTGATGAACTCGTATACCGCTATTTCAATTAACGTTGTCGGGTAAAAGTTTAAAGGTCAAAGCCTACAAGTCAAGACCGAACGAGTAAACCGAGCGCCTATTCCAGGCATGCAGATAGTTGGGAGCGGCGAAACGAAAAGAAACGGCGCGAATGAGTTATGCGACGAGCAGGAAAAACGTTTCTTTTGCGAAGCTCCCAACTATCTTGGCTTGTAGCTTTGAGCTTTCATCCGACAACGTTAATTGAAATAGCTGTAAACAAGTCTTCAAAAAGGCACATTCTGTTTACGAACTCACCAGCCTGGCCGGCCAGTTCTGACAAATGGTCAGCGCCTGTAGTGGCCATTTCAAGACGGGGCACACCTCCAGTTTTTTGACTTTGTACGGACTTGTTCATCAGAGCTCCATGTGTACACAATACTTTCTGTTATCTCGATTGTCTTGCGGAAGCAAATTGTTTTAGTCCACTCTCTAACACAGCGAGATTCATTCCTCGACTCACCAAAACACAAGTAACACCTGAAAGAAGTATTCGATTTTTTTCAGATAATTTACTTGAAAATAATAGTTCACTAAAAAAAAGGTTATGTTCATTTTCTACCAAGCAACGTTTTCAGTGTACAATTTGTCACGCAATTTGTCTCACAATTACGCTAAAAATTGGCTGGTGTAACAACGAACATTTCTCGCAATGTTCTCATTGCCGCAATCACGAAAAGTAGAACCCGTTTCTACTTTTCGCATTACGTTTGCGGCAATGTTGTAACGAATTCTCAGTCAAGCTATTGTCCACTCCAGAAACTATTAAAAATACCATAATACTCTTTAAAGTGCAGGTTTGGGTGGTGCTTGATGTAAGACTCATTTTTCCGATTTCTTTTGTTTTCAGCACGAACTGCACGTGCTATGCTTCAACTTCGTGGCAATTTGCATACGGTGCACATTTGTATGCGAACACACAATGCTACGTCCTAGCGTTCCTACATGTACTCTGAATTCCATTTTGCCATTCTAACAAAGGAGACTTGAATAATTACACCCCGGTGAGGCTGAGCCTGCACATAAAAGATTACTCTGATTGGTTCATTTGAACCAAGTCACGCGCTGACAACACGACCCTCCACCGGGTCGTGTTGTCAGCATTGTTGTCAGCGCGTGACTTGGTTCAAATGAACCAATCAGAGTTGAGGATGAAACCAGATACTTGTCGTTGTGTAACGACCGTTGGCGCGAGGTCCCTCACAAGCACATCTGGAAAGCCGAATAGGCGAATTTTAAGCAAAATATCTCGTTCTTTACGAGTCTTTCGACCGCCGAAGCACACCTATGTGTTGTGAAATTTATTGGGCTCTATGGAACTGTTGGTTTTATTGCGATTCGGGACTTTTCCTTTTGAGGAGAGAGCGATTTGTGAAGTGACCTCTGGCCAGCGATCGATGCAGTGGTCTGCCTTTCCTTCTTTTTAGAAGGAGAGACAACGACTTCGAATAACTTCGCTAAATGGCGTCGGAATGGCTTCAAATTCGGTACAAGACACAAGTAAACGACACATTTGAGGTAGGTAAACTTTATTTCAAAATAGATAGTTATTTACCCAATTTTAGAGAATCCGTGATTTTCCCATACATTTCTCTGTATACACAAGCTGTCGCATACACCACGTATGTAGCTTGGAAAGCCTGTGACTCCCCGAAGAATAAAATGCGTTGTTTTTGCCCGTCCAGCCTCGCAGTGAAAAAGTTGAAAAGGAGGTTGTGCGGGCAAAAATCTTTTTTTTTTTGATACAAAATGGCGGGGCGTGATAACGGCGTATGAAAACTGGTTTAACACAGAAATCGTTGTGCTTAAAATCGCTCCTCTACACTGCAGTGACCGTCGAGAGCAAGACAAGTTGCAAGAATCATTGCCCAGTGTAACACGTTTCAGGCAACTTGTCTCGTAATGCCGCAAGGCGGGCAACGCACAGCTGCAGGCCGGGGTAGGGGGAGCTGGGGGTGAAGGCGTACTCCCATATAAAGTTACGGGGATGCTCGTCGTCCGTCTTAGTGATTTAAATGAGGTTTTGGTACTTCTTAACTTCCTAACCCTAACCCTAACTCCCCCCCCCCCCCCCCCCCCCCCATTCATCTTTTAGGGTTCTTTTCTACCTGAAAATGCCATTTTAAAAGAACTTAATGCGTGCCACCGGACAGAATAAAACACAAGCAGTCCACATAAAAATTAGTTTTTAGCATCAGTTCTGGTAAACAATAACTTTTCTACATTCTGGACCGTGCATGGAGAAAAAAAATGATAACTGCTAGTTGGCGTCAGGGAAGAGAGACTGAGATGAAGTACAAATGACCAACTTGAAACACTTTAGTGCAGGGCTGTCACTAAGGGCCGGGGCCAGGGATTTCCCCTGGCTACTATGAGCGTGACCCCCAGCTACTTTCATAGGAAAATAGAAGGAAAATAGAACCAAAAGAACTCCCCAACTGTTTGATTCCCCGCCTACTAATTGCATTGACCCAGCAACTTGAAATCTTAGTGACAGCCCTGTTAGTGTTTGTGATACACTGTTTGAGGAGTAAGATAGTTAATCAGTTCTTACCCAATCTGCTGATCTCATGTATATTTCTTTCTTCGTCATCAAAGAACAGCATATTTGAGTATGGTATTCCACTTGCCTGTGTAAACCTTCAAAGTCACCGAGAGATGTGTAAAAAAATATATGACATATAGAATAGAATAGAAACTTTATTAAAGTGTCAAAAGCCATCTAGCTAGGGAAAAAAAATCCCTTACTAATTTGGGGACACCAATAAAAGAAAAATTTACAAACTAAAAACTATATACAGTAATATATAAAACATCTACAGTTATCTAATTACAAGATTTTTAATAAAAAAATATATAAAAATCAAGAAGATCAGAGGCTACAACCTGCGCAGCCATCATCTAAAAGTTCACTTATATTGAATTGGCGTATCTTGCCTTTGAACGACATTAGGGTTTTGACGTCCCTGATACTCTTGGGTAGTTTTGTCCATAGCCTAGGCCCTAGATATCTAATAGAGTGCTTGCCGTAGGTGACTGTTTCGTACCTGTGTATAGAGAAATCTGCTTGCCTCAAATTATAATTATGATTTGGTTTTTTAAAGATGTTACTAATATCTGAAGCCCATCGCCTGATCAGTGACAGAATCCTGATCAAGTTTACATTAGCCAGCATAAGTTTCTGTGTTCTAAATTTACCTTGTTAGCATATTACAGTAATGTTGCTTCTCCTCATCATAAAATTAACAACATTAAACTTCCATGGGATCATGTTTTTCTTCCGTGGAATAAAAGCTTCTAAACTGCTAATTAATATTGACACTTTAGAAGCTCTTCTTCCACAGAAGTTTGCTGTAGAGAAAATCTGCTGAGCAAAGTGAATGCAAGTAATGGGTCGTTACCGTATTAGAGGCTCGATCATAACTTTTAGTTTAGAGGGATGCTATGTTTTCGGGACTGTCAAATTTGATTGCTTCGTTATTTGGTCTCTAGTTTTTGGGGAATTGTTAGTTTTTACAGTAGTTTATTAAACTTATGTTATAAGAATATACACCTAATTGCAATTGCAAGAATGTTGTCAGTGATAGAAAAATACAAAATAACAAATAGAAAAGAAATTACTTTATATGATATACACAGAGATAGCCTTTCGCAAACAAGCATGTGGAGTGTCTTTCTGATTAAGGGATTGTTCATTTATCTTTGTCTTGTACCGAACTTGTGGGGTACACTCTAAACTCACGTACTCACAAATTGTTTTCGACAAATCCTTGTTTTATTCTCCTCGTGGTTTTACAACACGTCTCTAAAATTCGTTCTATCTCTCTTTTCAAAGCCTATTGTCTCTTCTCAAACGTCTCCGGTTACAATTTCGTGACCCTAGCCTAAACGTGCTTATGCAACTTCCGTTTACACTCCCCTAAAAATTAAAAGTGTCAATTAATTTTTACCGAAACAGTGTTCAAACTTAAATGACTAATTGAACTAGAACGAGTTCAGTCATCGTCATCATCCGCAGTGATCAGTCGTATTTTCTCCTTTGCGGTCTCAGCGGCTTGTCTTCTAATCCTGAACCGCTCTGTCTGTTGACTTCCAGGCGTCAGCTGCAAAGGTGCATCCTCAGCTGCGACCGGCCCTTTAATCTCCAGTGGGCAGACCAAACTTAGTGGCCTCTCAATGTGATGGCCCTTGTGCAGCAAAATTACTCCCCTGATGACCCCATCTCTTCCTCGCACATGACGCATTACTCTTCCTTTCTTCCACTTCGCTCGGTTTTTCTCGTCGCCAACAACTAGCACGATTTCTCCAATGTCCGGTACCAGGGCGGTCTTCCTGTTAACTCGATGGCTCTCCAATAAACTGCGTATGTATTCATGCTTCCATCTTCTCCACGCATGCTGTTTGGCTTCCTTCAGTCGCTTGTGAAGTTTGCTCACTTCGTCTCCGTCTTCTTCTATTTCCTCTATCTCGTGTGCGTTCTGTCCCCACATCAGCACATTCGGGGTCAAAACTTGTTCCTCCCCTCCCTCGCTTTCGAGGTATGTCAAAAGGCGGTTGTTCATTTGCCTCTCTATGTCGACTATCACCGTCTCGAGCTGTTCGAAGCTTAGGGTTGTCCTACGTAACGTCTTGTAAAGAGTCTTCTTTACGTCTTTGATAACCCGCTCATACATTCCACCCCACCATGGGGATCTGGAAAGGTTGAATTGCCATCTGATGTCTTCTCTCGCAAGATGGTCTTGTAGCCTCTCGCTCTTCCGTATCTTCTTTATCCAGCTTGCGGTAGCCTTGAACACCGAAGCGTTGTCTGAAATGATGAGACGAGGTCTGGTCTTCCTGGCAATGAACGAGTTCAGCTTTCTCTGAAACTCCTCCGCCGTCTGTGATTTCGTTACTTCCAGGTGTACCGCTCTTGAGGTGGCGCAAGTGAAGATCAAGACGTGACATTTTCCTCGCTCCTTCTTGGTGACTTTGTAGTCAAGTGGACCAGCGAAATCTACTCCAGTTGTTTCGAACGGCCGCCCCTCCTCCGCCCGAAACCTCGGCATTGCAGCTGTTGTCGTGGATCCATAGGGCTTCGTGCTGAATACTTTGCAAGTGTTACATCGATTGATCACCTTTTTGACCTTGGACCTCAGCCTTGGAATCCACCACTCGTTTCGTATGTTCGCCATTGTGTTTGCAACTCCCAGGTGCATTATCTGCTCATGCGTATGAGCGATAAGTTTCTCGCCAAACAGTCCTCCTTCGATGTATATAGGATTGTAACCGGAAATCCTTCCACTACACCTCAGGATGCTGGTGTCGTCCTTGACTAGCTCCCAGCCAGGTGTTTGTAAATTTGGAGAGGTACCACTTTGGACCTTCTTGATCCAATGTTTCTTTGCGTTTCCCATCTCCTCCGGTGTCAACGGCCCCGTCAGCTTCGATGCTCTCTGTCGTCTCGCCAAGGAATTGTTCAGGAACCTTAGTGCCCAGGCCGTTACTCGCAGAGTCTTCCAATACTTGTGTCTCTCTAACAGTGCCTCCCACTCGTCGGGCTTGTGCTCTTTAGTGTAGAGGTTTTCTTCCTTGATAGGTTTGTGTTCATCGTTGACGTCCTTGGTGCATTCAAAATCTGGCTGATCTGGCCACTGCTTCTCGTCTAATAACCATTCAGGACCTGTAAACCACCCTCCGGTCTCCATCTTGTGAATTCCAGCTCCTCTGCTTCCCAGGTCTGCCAAATTCTTCTCTGTTGGACAGTACTTCCAACTGATCCCTGTCTCGCCGGTAATTTCCGCCATCTTTTTGACTCGGTTTGATACGAAAACTTTCCAAGGTTTTCCCGGATTTCTGATCCCATACAGAGCAACCATACTGTCCATCCACACTGTCGTGGAAACGATGGGCCATCGTTTAAGTGCGTTGTGCAGATTTCTGACCATATTCGCTGCCATCTGTCCGCTCACCAACTCTTTTCTCGCTATGGTTGTGTTTCGTTTTGAGACTCTCGACTTTGATGTCAGTAGACCTTTGACCACTCCTGTCTCACCTTCGACCACGGCTATAGTTACTGCGGAACATGCAATGTTGCTAGCGTCTGCAAACACATGAAGATGTACGGCTTGTATCCGACCTACTCCTCTCGTTACACTTCTTGGAATTCTCCCAGGTTTTAGTTGGCTAGACCATTTGATCCAATCTCTCTTCAGCTGATTTGAAACGTCCGTGTTCCACCCCTTTGTTTCATCGCACACGTCTCTGTAGATCTGCTTCCCCTTCACGGTTGTGGGTGAAATCATCCCTAGCGGGTCGTAAATACTTGCAAGGTGGCTCAGTATTCCTCTCTTTGTCAACAGCTGGTTATCAGAAGGCTCTGGTACTTGGACCTCCAGCGTATCATCTCTTTTGTCCCATGTTATCCCGAGGATCTTGCTAGGGTTTGTTGAATCTTCACTTTCCAGAGTCTCAACGTCTGATTCCCATTTATGGACGGGAAACTTTGCACTCTCCAGGATGCTGGTTGCTTCTCTTTTGAATTTTTTCAGTTCCTGCTCTTCTTCCCCGGTCTTCATCAAATTGTCCACGTATGTGTTCTCCTTCAAGGCCTGGACGGTTTCTTGAAAATCTTTGCCTTGCTGATCGTAATGGTAGTTGAGGGTGGCACCCAACAGAAATGGACTTGACTCTCCCCCAAATGGGACTCTGGTGAACCTCAGATGTTGTTTTTTGGCATTTATGTTAAACAGGAACCGGAATGCGTCCCGATCCTCTTCTCTGACACCAATCTGCAAGAACGCCTTCTGGATATCCGCTAGAACAAGATGGGTGGACATGCGTGCTCTGATCAAGATGTCCCACAGTAAGGGCTGAAGTGGCGGACCCGTGTACATACATTCGTTTATGCTGTTGGCCAGTAGGTGTGGTTTCGCACTAGCGTCGAAAACCATTCTCACTTTGGTCGTACTCGCGCTCTCCCTGACGACCGGTTTGTGCGGCATGTAGAAAGTGCGGTCTCCGGTCGGCGTTTTGGGCGCAACCTCCACTATTCCTTCCTCTAGCTGCTCTCTCACGATTTTGCCATACTCTTCCCTCAACTTTGGGTTTTGGCTCAACTTCTTCTCAACCCTGATTAGGCGTCTCCTGCTTGGCTGTTCGTTCGTACTTGACAAGGAACTACCTGGAATCCAAGGTACGCTCACTTCGTACCGGCCGTCTACTCCCCTTTTCACACTCTCCTTGAAACTACTGAGCACGTCCGACGGATCATCCTCTCCTCTATCCTCTACCCCCAACACGTCTAAACTGTAGAGCTTCTCGTAGTCACTCGCCTCTTTGACGTACATACACTTGTTGTCTGTGTACTCCACGCCTCCATGGATGACCCATCCAAACGTCGTCTCCTCTACTATTGGGTCCTCGGGGCGTCCCTTGAATGTTTGATCGGTCCTTATTTTGCAGTAGGTCCTGTCACCCAAGATCACGTGAATGGGATACTCTTCACTTGCTGTCACGTAAAACTGTTTGTCTCGGGCATGTTCGTATCTTGCCTTTAACTCCTTAACAGTCGGTCTCCTCACGGTTGTGAAATCCGCCATCTTACTCCCAGTGATTTCTACCAGCTCACTCGTTCTATGATCCAAAGAATCAAGTCTCACTTCAAATATGGGCAGGGACTGTTTCTGGACACCGTTGATAGTGACGAATTGGCGTGACTCATGGCGCGTAGGCTTCAAATTTAGCATCTCAATTGCTTCTTTTGATATGAAATTCCTCCCCGAGCCTGTATCCAAGTAAGCCCACAAGGTGATTCCTTGAATCCTCAGCGGAATGATGGCTGGTAGCGATCGATCTTCTGAGCCAGGGTGATATGCTGTGAACACCGTGCCGTCACTCGGTCCGTTCACCAAATGTTTGTCACATAGGCTCGTGTGGTGTCTTGACTTACACTTGAAACAAGGGCGACTTCGGCAGTGACTTGCCCTATGACCCTCACGTCCACAGTTGTAACACAGTCTCCTTTCGTGAAAGAAATTTCTTCTTTTTTCTATGGTGTCGAAGACTCCACAGGCTTCTCCCCAGTGGTCACCTTGACAGTATAGGCAAAAAGGGGGTTTGGGTTCACGGCCAGCGTCCTTCTTTCCCCTTGTATACCAGTGCCGTTCCCTTTTTCTTGAGTCCCCTACGTCAGTCGACGAGTCGTCCACCTTGTTCCTTTTGAGCCACTTTTGCAGGTTTTCAATTAATTCCTTCATGCCCCATTCCTCCCAGTGATCGTCAACTCTAACAAGATCGGGTTTAACTTGTGGTAATTTCTTCAGTGTCGTCATCACGAATCCTCTCAACATGTCAGCCTCCCCCAGGGTTTGTAAGGCGTCGTAATTTTTGCTTAGCACTTCATAGAATTCTCTTACTTTCTCGAAACTGTTCCCTTTTACTGGTGTTAAGTTTATGATTTCGTCCATGTGGGCGTTCACAACAAGCTTAGTTTGCCCGTATTCCCTTTGTAATCTCTCCCATGCCGTTTTGTACCCCAAGGTACCTGGTTTAAGGTTAGAAATTTTCTCCCTTACCTTGGGTACGACCATCTCTAGCAAGTAGCCAAATTTCTCTTCGTCTGGAACTGGTCGACTGTGGACTTGCGTGACAAACATATTTTCAAATCGGACCCAATCCGATGATGTACCCTTGAAAGGTGTAATTCTCAACTTAGGAAGCTTTGCGTGAGTAGCTTTTGCGGCCGTTTCCATCTCCAACTTTTGCTCTGCCGCGCGCAACTCGGCTCTGAACTTCTCCTCCCAGAATTCCTTTTCTTGTTGTTGTCGTTCTCGCGTGACGCGTTCCTCGCGCTCTCGTTTGGCCTCCCAATTCTGCTTCTCGATTTCCTCGTCCCTTTGTCTTTGTTTAGTCGACAATAATTCGGAAATTTTGTCCCTTTCCTGTACTAAGGGAGAAAACTCGTTCTTCTTGTCCTTCTTCCACTGTCGAACGTCTCGCGCAGAAGCTCCAAGGTCCAGCTTCAAGCCTTCCAGTTGCGAAATAAGATCCGTAATTTTACTGATTAGTCGAGTCCCTTGTTTTACGGCGATTTCCATCTCTAAGTAATCGTTATTTTCAATAAGCTCGTCGGCTGGCTCCATGTAGTATTTCAACTTTGCGACCTCCTTATCGATATCTCTTTCTAGGCGCTCCAGCGCTTCTGAAGACTGCTCGTTTCCTTCCATGAAATTTGCTTTACTGCACCGACCACGCGGTTCGTCTAGATCTCTCAAATCCTGTATTGTTGTCAGCTGTCGTTGTTTTCGCCGTTTCCTTGATCCTGGTCCCGGCACCACAAATGTACCGAACTTGTGGGGTACACTCTAAACTCACGTACTCACAAATTGTTTTCGACAAATCCTTGTTTTATTCTCCTCGTGGTTTTACAACACGTCTCTAAAATTCGTTCTATCTCTCTTTTCAAAGCCTATTGTCTCTTCTCAAACGTCTCCGGTTACAATTTCGTGACCCTAGCCTAAACGTGCTTATGCAACTTCCGTTTAGTCTGAATGAAGCGCAGCGTAATGAAACAAAAGATAAATAGTTTCTTGAATTCCCAAGCACATGTGCATCAGTCATAATGTCATGTTAGTGTGTGGTGAGATTGTGTGAAATAAGTGTGGAATACAAGACAGCAAGTATAAATACAATGGATAGTAAACAAGATTCATTGTGGATAACTTCAAGTGGACTGTTTTATTTTATCAATTGCGATACAATTGTGTGTCATTTATTCAGTTTTAACCCTATTCAGCCTGTGCTTCTTTTGAGTTTCTGAGCCTGGGGGTGGGGGGGGGGGGGGGGGGGGGGCGCACAATGTATGAAATTTTTCAAAACCTCTTAAAAACCGTCTAAATTCACTCAAAATTTATCAAAACCAATAACTAAATGCTAAATGACGTAAAAATATAAAAGTTATACCAATGAACATTGTTTTTCTTCATTCAATGAAGGTATAAATATGCAAATTTCAAAAAACATGGCTGTCAAAATCTTGTTGCCATGGAAACATCAAGTCACGTGATCAAAAAATTGTCATATGAAATTGTTGCCAGATAAATTTTAGGAAAAGTCACAAAGTTTGATGGCATTTGGATACATATTAAAGAAGTTATGAATGTTGAAAGTTAGTGCGGACACTTTGTGCCCCCCACCCCCCCCCCCCCCCCCCACCCCCCCCCAGGCTGAATAGGGTTAAAGTTTATTTTCTGTGGTTGTGTTTTCAAAGTATTCATGTAATTGTTTCAATAAATGTCTGCTTATCCCGCACTGCATTCTGGTTATCAGTTGTTTGGGTGCGGGGAATTCAAGAATGTCTATTTCTTTTGTATCGACCATAAATTCCCAATTGTATTTCACGACTGGTCTTCTATGACTTTGTGACAACCTTTTTATTAAAATGTGCTAACAAAAATGGGAGAGCTTATTTCACTAAGATTACACCACATATATGTTAATAATAATAATTTATTATTTTTATAGCACACTCTCCAAAATTGCCCAAATGTGCTTTACATTCAAAATTCAAAAAATTCATAAAATCTAAAACCTATTTATATATACAGTCACACTGAGTGGAACCCCGCCTTACAGCCATCTCGGTAATATGGTCACCTCGTTATTACGGCCAATTTTTTTTGTCCCGGAAAAATGGCCATCAATTTTCTTATAAAAAACCCTCATTAATGCGGTCACCCGTTAATACGGCCAACAGCCACATTTAAAAATCCCAAACATTAGAATCCTTTATAGTTTCACCCCGTTAATACGGCCACTCATGCTAAATTTAAAAAACCAAAGCGCCTGTGACATGTCAATTTCATCAATCATTGTAATTTGCTTGGTAGTCAAGCAGCCGATTTACTTTACAACACTGTTACAACGTAAGCAACACTTCTCCCTGTTTTCATTCTTGACGCTAACATCCACTTGGGCAAATTGCAGAGCGATTAAGTCATTGTGCTTTCATCACAAAGTCAGTTGATGCACTAAAGCGCTCAAAGCGATTGGCTGAAATGCAGAACAAGCCACCAATCGAAGGTCATCGATTTTTTTTTTCAACATCGTGAACATTCCGTTTTTAGAAGCATACTGTAATAAGCTGAGCCTTTTCTTGTTTTGTTTTTAGACACAGACAGCTGTACACTTAAAATTAATATTTTTTAAAAGTGTTTTATCTACTGAGTAAAGTTCCACTTTAAATTTTTTTAGAAGTATTTTATGTACTGAGTGAATTTTCAAGCGGTTGTTTATTAAACCGGCAAATTATTAAAAGGGAAAAAGGCTGTAGTTGTCCATGGAGTGCTAATGCAATTTATTTGTCATTACCGCCCTTTAGTCGTGGATTTTGACCCTACCCTGTTAATACGGCCACCCCGTTAATACGGCCAATTTATTTTGGCCCATCAGTGACCGTATTAACGGGATTCCACTGTATATAAATACCTAAATATTAAAATATAAATAACAACAATAAATGCTAACTATGTGATAAAAATGTCAAAACCTATATAAATAATAAAAATTAATAATACGCTATTATTATTTCATTATAAACTAATTATTTTTTTACTGGTTTCTAAGATATGATTGTTGCCTATCAGACTTTTTAAAATGAGCAAAAAAATAAATAGTGCATTGCCACAAACTGAAAGACTACATGTAATCTGACTGCACTTATGAGCAAATCCGTGCAAAAATCAAACATTACACGGCAAAGTTAAAAAACTAAAATTCGCTCTTCTTTTGCATACAGGTAGCTTTTAGTAAGTATACAATTGCTGTGTAGTTTTTTTCTTGAAAAACTGATTTGTTTCTGGGAAAACGAAAACATTAGTTTTCAGCCCGGGGTTCGATTTGGCGACACCAAACAGGCTTAAAATAAGTCATGATTCACTCGACTCGCGTATCAAAACTACTAAGCTTAGCCTGTGAACAGGCTTCTTTTTGGGGAATTGGGTTAGGTTAAAATCGGCGAGCGAAGCGAGCCGAGCGCGGACCGGGGAAGAGGGAAGGGGCGGCCTCTTCCCTCTTCCCCTGTCTGTGCTCGGCTCGCTTCGCTCGCCGATTTTAACCTAACCCAATTCCCCAAAAAGAAGCCTGTTCACAGGCTAACTAAGCTAGAAAAAGCTGTCATAGCTCCGATTTATTGTACAACTTGTTACAGTCTAAATACCATGATTTCATAAAAATTAGTTTAATCTAAGTATTCAAATGAAGTCAAAAGCTAATGGCTCTCCCGTTCTCCATAAAACGGTAGGCGAAAAACAGCGATGATTTTGAGCATGTGCCTTTGTTCAGAATTTCGTAATATTATGAATGACAATACTAGAGTTGACGATCTTTCTAAATATGCAAAGTTTAGTTTGGGGAAATGAATTTGGGATTTTTAGAATTTGTTGAAAATCGTGAACGAAAGACGTAAAATCACGCCATCTTGTGTGTGCGTGACCAACAACAAAAACAAAAACGTTTTTCCTTGAGAAATCTTGGCAACTCTGACGCCAAAAAACAAAAAAACAATGAAAATATACAAACCTTAACTTGGATATGACATTCTTGAATGTCCATAGTGTTTCGTTTTGACGTCTGTTCAATTTCATTCGTGAAGTTATCATGAACAGTGAAGCCCGTAGCCACGATCAAAAACGCTTTTACAAACTTTTCGCTGAATTCTTCGTAGCTCACTTTGCACTTTCGTACTCTTTATACTGTTGATACAATTTTTTTACCAGATTTCTGGCAGAAACTGTAAAAGGGCTGACAATAAAGCGAACTAGTTCAAGCATGTGTTCCCAGTTTTCCATCCTTGCATAACCGTGAACCGTTTTGAGACTATATGCAAATTACGTCTCACATTTGCATATCAGGCTGAGCAAGCGTTCGTGACAGTCACGGTTGGTACATGGGTGGATAAGGTATTCATTGGGTCTTTTTAGAAAGGCTTAATGTTCGCGCTATGTACAGTGCGGTATGCTTCAAGGCTCTGAACACTGTGCGACTGCAGTACCTGAACTAGAGAAAGCAGAACTTTCCCAAACGTTTTCTGCCCCATCTCTCCCAATGGGGTGCATGAGCCCTGAATACGACACCAAAGGGTGTATTGGACTGTCATATATTGTACAAGCGACGTAGCATTCGCTTAAAGTGGAATGAAATTATGTATGTATGATAGATGGGAGGCACTGTTGTAATTGGAAGGTTTCAAATAAAACTGTTGTTGTTTGTTGTTGTTGTAAAAACCCCTAAGAATTCAGAACGCGGAAGATTCTTTGTTCCATGGTTTCCTAATTTTCTTTCTAGGACAAGTAGTCCATACAATATACACCAAAAAAATATCACATCAGTTTATTTTCTTTTCATTATATTGGCATTAATTAATTGATTAGTTGATCAATTATATTTCTTAAATCTGTGCATGAAACGTGCCTTGCATTGATTCTTTTCCGCTAGTTTTCAATGTGTTTATTTTTTTTTCGTCTGCATTTTTTCGCAGGAATTGATTTCTTATTGGCCCGACCTCCCCCTTAAAAAACAGAAAAGGTAATACCAGAGCAAGGAATGAGCGGAAAGTGCGAGTCATGTATGTATCGGCTAAAGAGAAGATTAACCGAAATATTTCTTATTAAAAGCGGGACAATGAAGGAGGAATGTTCCTCTCACAACTAAAGCATTGTCAATTGTCACACTCTAGAAATGAAACTAGGTCTGGCCTGTCTTTGTTGTTGTTTTACCATAGCAGTCCAATCAGATACCAGAAGCGGAAGTAGAAGACTTTATAAAACTCTAAAAATAAAAACAATGACAAGTAAATGGATCAAAATTTCTCAATCTTTGTACCTGCGTTCTCGTTTGAAAGATTATTTGTGTAGCTTAACATGTGAAATCCAGGCCGACAAGATCCACCCCAACCCAACCCCACCCATGTAATAAATATTGGTTTTCTGTCAATACTGTATTTTAAAACCCACGAGATCTCTTTCCTGTTTTGAACTGTATTAATTGAAGACTTCCGAACAACACTCATCAAACTTCAAAAAAAATATGGAATTTTGGCCACTGAGAATACCTTCATATCCACCCTGTGTACCAACTGTGAATGTCACGAACGCTTGCTCAGCCTGATATGCAAATTTCAGACGTTATTTGCATACGGTCTCAAATTGGTTCACGGTTATGCAAGGATGGAAAACTGGGAACACATGCTTGAACTAGTTCGCTTTATTGTGAGCCCTTTTACAGTTTCCACCAGAAAAAATTGTATCAACAGTATAAAGAATACGAAAGTGCAAAGTGGGCTACGAAGAATTCAGCGAAAAGTAAAGCAGTTTTGATCGTGGCAACGGGCTTCACTGATCTTCACTGTTCGTGATCAACTTCACGAATGGAATTGAACAGACGGGGAAACGAAACATTTTGGACATTCAAGAATGCCATGTCCACGTGAAGGTTTGTATATTTCCATTGTTTTTTGGCGTCAGAGTTTAATTGCCAAGATTTCTCAAGGAAAAACGTTCTAAGTGTTTTTGTTGTTGGTCACGCATACACAAGGTGGCGTGATTTTATGTCTTTCGTTCACGATTTTCAACAAATTCTTAAAAATCTCAAATTCATTTCCCCAGACCAAACTTTACATATTTTGAAAGATCGTCAAATCTAGTATTGTCATTCGTAATATTACGAAATTCTGAACAAAGGCACATGCTCAAAATCATTGTTGTTTTTCGCCTACCGTTTTACGGAGCACGGGAGAGCCATAAGCTTTTTGCTTCCCTTGAATACTTAGATTAATCCAATTTTTATGAAATCATAGTGTTTAGACTATGACAAGTTATACAACAAATTGGAACTATGACAGCTTTTTCTAGCGCAGTAGTTTTGATACGCGAGTCGAGTGAATCATGACTTATTTCAACCCTGTTTGCATGCGTTTGGGATTGCCAAATTGTGCCCTGAGATGGTAACGACTTTCTTCGTTTTTCTCGGAAACAAATAGATATTTCAAGGAAAAAACTACATGGCATTCATGTACTTACTATAGACTATCTATATGCAAAAGAGGAGCAAATTTAATTTTTTTCAGCTTTGCCGAAGATTTGCGATTTTGTTTGATTCTTGCACGGATCTGCTCTTAATTACTCACTTTTTAAAATGTGTAACTTTTGACCCAGGATAGATCTCTTTGTAAGAGAAATACTTGTCAATGTCCAGCACCCTCAAAAGCTCTTTAGCTGCAGGAGGATCTTCAGTTCTAGTTAAAAATAAAATTATATTTGGTCAAAGTTCAAGATTATTTTTATATCTAATGTGATAAATTTCAACAGGGATGTAATTTATAATAATAATGACATTACAGTATATTCATATAATTTATAATAATCCTGACCTGTCTAATGGAATGTTTAGTAATAGATATAAATTGAACATCAATCAGGCCTTTGATTGATTTCGGCACCTGAAACGCAATCTTTCCATTATAATAATCACGGTTGATTATGATTATTCCTGCATATTATAATAATTATTTGTTTCAGGTTCCAAGAGATGCCGTCTGAGCAAATCGAACTGGATTCGATTTGACTAGTGAGTTTCGATTTAGTTTGATTGGCAGGGTTCTCGCTAAGTTTTAGAGTAGACAGTTATTTATCTTTTATTTATTTACATTTGCCACATAGAATAAATATTACAAAAAGAAAAAGAAAAAAGAATATTACTAAAATTGCAAAAACTGAAATGCAATCTTTCCATTATAATAATCATGGTTGATTATGATTATTCCTGCATATTATAATAATTATTTGTTTCAGGTTCCAAGAGATGCCGTCTGAGTAAATCGAACTGGATTCGATTTGACTAGTGAGTTTCGATTTAGTTTGATTGGCAGGGTTCTCGCTAAGTTTTAGAGTAGACAGTTATTTATCTTTTATTTATTTACATTTGCCACATAGAATAAATATTACAAAAAGAAAAAGAAAAAAGAATATTACTAAAATTGCAAAAACTGAAATGCAATCTTTCCATTATAATAATCATGGTTGATTATGATTATTCCTGCATATTATAATAATTATTTGTTTCAGGTTCCAAGAGATGCCGTCTGAGCAAATCGAACTGGATTCGATTTGACTAGTGAGTTTCGATTTAGTTTGATTGGCAGGGTTCTCGCTAAGTTTTAGAGTAGACAGTTATTTATTTTTTATTTATTTACATTTGCCACATAGAATAAATATTACAAAAAGAAAAAGAAAAAAGAATATTACTAAAATTGCAAATTTACAGAGCAGGAAGAGCTACAAAAATAGTTCAAAATTAAATGTAATATTAAGTGACTTAACTTTGATAAGTAGAGTGGCAAGGAAGCCCAATGAAAGCTAAAATGCTTGTAGAAATTGGGCTCCTTATATTTAATTATGATTTAGTGTAAGCTGCCATATCATCATGGTCAGGCGAGTTTAATTTATAGCTCTCTCTATAAGGTATTTTTTTAATGAAGTCTTGACTGAAACTAAGGTAATTTGTCAGTTGCGTAAGATTATGGGACATAATAGTAGGCGGCTTGGCAATTGAGTGTCTAAGGTTTGTTTAACACATATTACGCCTTTTCACTGAAAAGTAGGCAGCTCATTAGCCGGTTGCCGGCACTTAATGAGAACCCTGGATTGGTTTGATTGGTTCACACAAAATTAAATGTTCAGTTTTCAGTTTGGTTTAAACTTGATTGATTAGACACCCTGCAGGGCTCGACCTTAACTTTTGTTATAAGTAGGCTTATGGCTAGTAAAATGGTAGTTCTCACTAACCAAAGAGCTCTTTCTACTAGCAAAAAAATTTTTCATTTCAAGTTAGTATAAATTACCCTAGTTTTGAACATCTAGTATCAAATCACACTTATGCAAAACTGAATTATTTTATTTAACTCTGCACAGTGTCCCGGTGGATCCCTCAGTTTTCAGCACTGACCTATATACTATTCTTGTATTTCCTACATTTTAGTCATTACTAATAACTAAATGTAATCAAATGGGGATGAAATGGAAAATAAAAGTTTAATTTTCTGAACTGAACATTAGTCTGTTTATTTAGTCCATTAAGTTTGCATTGCATTTTCTCCCCATCGTATTCCAACCATGGGAAATCTTTTGTCCAGCTCCGGAGAAATTTTCTTTTTCCACTGCTTCCACTGGACTTTGAAGCTTCCCCTTCATCACTCCCATTCCTTTTTGAGCCAGAGGAATTTGAAGAATGAAAATTTAAAGACGGATAAAAGGCCGTGATATCCATTGAAGATTGTTGAAGCGTGTGAACAACAAGATGGCAGGCACCTTCACTTACGATCGAAGTGCGATATGGGAACATGCAGATCCAGTCTAGCTGAGTATGGCTCCGTCATGAAGCTGTATGCGTTTTGCTTCGTTCTTTTTGTTCTGCATAACATTGCCTCCATAATTTTGTAGTCAACATGGCTAGTAACTAACGGGAATTTCACTAGCCAAAACTGAAAATCCAGTGGTATTTCGCAAGTTGACCACCCGCAAGGTTGAGCCCTGCCCTGGGTATATTATCCTCACAAACATTTCAATTAAGATGTGCTTACAAATAATACTATATTTATTTAATACTATATATTACCTGGAAGCTGCTGCCAAGCATACTCCTTTGGATTTGAGCAGTCTCAGGATTTCCAGGGTTTCATCATAGAGTTTTATCTTGTATCCACATATATCTTCTATTGAACCATTACTTAAAAAAGAAACTAATAATGAGTAAGCAATAAATTTAAGATGGTACAGCTGAACCCTGTTAACTATAATGTCATAGAAACCATGGAAACTCTGTCATGCACTTTGTTGCTTTTAATTAATTTAAAGAAAAATATGGTACTGGCCACCCACCAAATGTATTCCCCACTTAAGACAATAAAAAATAAACGATTGGGCAAAATATGTAATTTTCTTTTTGCCAAACAGATAAAATTGGTGAAACTCGAGTCTTTAAAAGCATATTATTTTGACAAATTTTCAATGCTTTAAATCAGCCAAACTTATTTATCCATTTAAAAAGATTAAGGCACCATTCACACTTGGTGCCCAGGCACTGATACCAATTTGGAATGGTGGATGTTCACTTTCGGTGCCCACCTCTTACCTTCCGCCATTTTGAAACTGTAGAGCAGGGATTTGTGGGTAAAATAACTGCTAGGAGCAAGAGTTTGTGGGTAAACTTCTACTCGCCAGAATCGTGTGCAGACTTGTGCCTGTGCCCGATTCAGTGCTTGAGTACAAGATATCGACCTTGTACCCGTGCCCGAGCACCGTGTCCAATTATTGGCACGGGCACTTACAAAAAGCCATGTTCACATTGGTGCCCATCAGGCACAGTGCCCGGGCACCAAGTGTGAACGAATGTCTGTACACCATCTGTCATTAAAAGGATTTGTTGGGCTAGAACTCTTTGGAGTAAATAGGTTGATGAAAACAAAATAAATAATAACCTGGCTAGAAGGATAAATTGGACCACTGTCTGAAAACATTTAAGTTACAGACTGAGTCCCTTCAGTTTGATCATTTTCTCGAAATTTGTTTTTGGGGATAAAAATAAAGAAACAATTATTGAAAAAGAAGGAAAACTGACAAAAAAATGACAGTATGGCATTTTTACTGGAAGTTTGTTTATGATGCACAATATCTTTTTTACATGTAAGTGCTGTTTTCCCAAAGTGCATTTCTGGCTTGTAGGGGACACTTGAAATAGCTTTTAGAGCTACAACTCAAAGGGAATTTGTTTGATTTTCCTCAAATTTAGACATTAGCTACATTTTGGGGAATTTTTAATTTCTGAAAACTTTTTTTTTGTTTATAGCCATTTCCATGCAATTACTCCATATTATTTTTGCCCTACTTCGAAAATGTTCTTTAACTTTTCACTGAAATTGAATATGAGAAAATGCAGACAGGCTTTTTTTAGTGCACCAGGTCCAGATACCTGAGAACAAATCAAATTTGCAAAATAAAATAAGCGCTTTGAGTTGTAGCTTTCAAAAGCTGATTTGGACGCTTGTATTAAGACTTTGTACTACTAAAAGTTAGAAAAAAGTTAGGAAATAAAATGTAAATTTAGATAGCCAGTTCAATAAGCTTTAACTTGATATAGGGGTTAACAGAGCTTGCAAGCAGATTTTAAAGTCAGGGGCTAAGCAAATGCATACTGTGAGCCACCTCTAGGGGGTTCCAGGGGCATGCCCCCTGGTAAATTATGAATGTAAGTCATCTATTAAAATGGTCAGAAAATGCATCAAATTGGTAATCATATGGCAAATGACATGATGTATTTAATGGTTACTGCCACTGATTTATATCTTGATAACCGAACTGGTCCATGCATTGCAAGCTCAATTTCAGACAGAAGCTTTTTCAATACATCCTAATTTTACAGACCTATGCCTTTTCTAATCATTGTAACAAACACAAGGAACAAAATAACCACTGCTTAAGGGCTATATATAGTTACTGATGACAACAATAAAAATAACAATAAATGACATTTACATTTGGTTAAGAATAAAGATTAAAGATTAAAGTCGGTTTCCTTTGAGCTATCAAAATCTCTTTTTTGATTATCATTACTGGCAACCAACAAACTCATTAGCCACGTCAAGAAGGCAAAGTTTGTCTGTTCTCTGCTTTTAATATGAATATTATTAAAAGTATGGTCAGGTTGCTGAACCTCTCTTGCTTCATTGTGGAACAGAGACGGGTTTTTAATCTTTACACAGCTGAAAACAAATGTTAGGCCGCTGCATGTGCTGGTTGCTGGGTTTACCAGAAGAAGCTTGCAGACCCTAATCTTTGACATTCAGTTTTAATCACATCCACTTGTTCTGGTATTGGTTATTTCTTTTTTTCATTGAGAACTACAACAAAAAGCCGATTTTATTAACAATTAATTAAAGCATTTCAAAAGGTCCATTAGTTGATACTTTTTTTCTTAAAAGTGGGAGGGCTAAAGCTCCTCTAGCTCCTCCGCTGCATGATGCCCGGTTAACCCATTGACACCTGAGGATTTTTACGTTTTTGAGTGATTTTCTGCATACACACGCCCCATAGGATTTCGTGACTTCATATTTGGAGTTACCATTGAAAGTGCTGCTGTTCTAAAACACTGAAGGCTCAAGGTTACTGGAAACGTCATTGTGACATTGGCATTTCGCTTTGTTCGTTCTCAATAAAGACTTCAATATCATGTTTCTGCGATTTTTGGTAAGTTCACAGCCATTTTTCATCTTTAGTAGCTGCCAGATGAGCATCATTAAAGGGGCTATGTCGCGAGGATGACGGGTGAGTACTGGGTACTAACAACTTGAAAAACGTCCGGTGGCTTTTTATCAAGTTGGCGGCCATTACTGTCGAATTCGCTGCAATCCGTTCCATCCCGTCGTATTGCGTGGAAGGATAGATCTCAAGTTTACAAATTAGTTAGAGTATTTACTTGGCTAGATTTTTGTTAAATTATTTCAGTGATTTGTTAGTCGTACCTTCGAAAAATTCGATGTCTTCCAATAGTGGTGGAAGTTGGGGAGGAATTTAAAAGCAAAA
>JAJLRJ010000002.1:32077540-32252540 GCA_024195265.1 Dendrophyllia cribrosa
AGCCCAACGTCCGAAGACAAAAAAGCCAGATTAACAAGTGAAGAAATGTCGGACGCCGAAAACTTTTCCCAACTGGCGGACATGATTAAAACCCTACAAGAAAGCCTAGAAAGCAAGCTCCACGAAATAAGAGTCGAGATGGACTGCTTCAGACACGAAATCAAGGAAAGCTTGAATGCTCTTAAAAAAACCGTGGTAAAGATTGAATCTTCGCTAGAAGAGGCGTGGGCTCGGATTGATGAATTCAAGGAAGAACTCAAAGCACAAAAGCTAATCAAAGAAACACAACAAATTGAAATCGATGATCTCAAGGAGGAGGTGATTAAACTAAATGAGCAACTAGCAAAAGAAAAAGAAAATAATATCGCCCTTGAAAGTTACAACCGTCGCGAAAATCTCAAGTTCAATAACATACCGGAAAACAAAGATGAGAATTGCAAGGAACTTGTTACTGAAATCATACAACGTGAGCTTGGAATAAACCCCATGTACATGCGATTCCATGCTGTTCACCGTATCGGAAAGGTCTCAAGCGGAAGAAATCGTCCGATCATCGCAAGATTTTTATGCCGCGAAGACAAAGAATTAGTGTGGTCGCGAAAGAAGGAAATGAAAAATTCAAGGAGATTCAAGGATGCTTATATTACGCTGGATTATGCGAGGGAAATTCAAGAGGAGAGGAAAGTGCTAATCAAAGCAATGCAGAAAGCAAAAGATCAAGGTATCCAGTGTAAGGTAATAGATAGACATTTAATAATAGGAGAAAAACGGTACAGAGCGGACAATGTTCCAGAAAACCTCAAAGGTTAAATATCGTCTTTGTTTTTTCCTTTCTCACTAGATTTTGTTTTGATTCTTTCCGGCGCGTAGAATAAACTCTCCAGGGCTTAGATCCATGTCGATCCGTGTAAGATCGATCCCCTAGGTAATTTTTTAAGTCTTCACGTATTGTAATTGTAATGAGCATTATGTTAATTTTTTTCCTTAGGTACTACTTGACGCGAACACCACACTTTGCAATTGATTTCTTTGATAATGAAACTCCCAAACAAACACAAACACGGTCAAAATTGAAAACACCAAACAACATTCCAGATATGCTCCCTTAACGTAAGGGGCTTGGGGGACAAAACAAAAAGAAAAGAAGTTTTCAACTGGCTTAGGGCCAAAAAGTTCTCAATAGTTATGTTGCAAGAAGTACACTGTATTGACAAGAATATTCCTGTGTATTTAGCTGAATGGGGGTATCAAGGGCTTTTCAGTTGCCACTCAGGTTCAAAAGCAGGAGTCTGCATTCTATTCAATAATAATTTTAATTTGCAAATACACAAGACCTTTTGTGATCCCGAGGGACGGTTCATTCTCTGTGACCTTAAAATTGAGCAGTTTTGCATAACACTAGCAAACATTTACGCCCCAAACAATGACAACCCTGGATTCTTTGAACTTCTTTTCGAGCAACTACAGACGTTTAAGTGCGAGGAAATAATTATCGGTGGAGACTATAACCTAGTGCTAGATATTAACAAAGATAAGAAGGGTGGCCTTGCTAAAACACACCAAAAGTCTGTTAAGGTAGTACTAGATTTTGCAAACGAATTGGACATAGTTGACGTCTGGAGGGCACAAAATCAGGAAAAACAAAGATACACATGGCGGCGAAGAAATCCTGAAGTCCATTGCCGGTTAGATTTCTTTCTAGCAAGTCAAACACTATTAAGTAATATCACGAATGCCGATATTGTACCAGGCTACAAAACCGACCACTCCATGATAACGTTAACCATCTCGCTACACACAAACACCAGAGGTCCGGGACTTTGGAAACTAAATACATCCTTTTTAACAGAGAGCGATTATGTAAACCAAATCAATGAACAAATTCAATCAGTCAAACAAGAATACCAGGACGAAAATTCGATAAACCCTGCTTTGCTGTGGGAGATGGTAAAATTAAAGGTAAGAGAAAAATCTATCAGTTACGCGATAGGGAAAAAACGAGCAATGTCAAGGACAAAAGAAGAAATAGAACAATCGATCTCCCAGCTAGAGAAAGAAATTGAAAACTCCCTCACGTCTGAAGAAAGAAAAACAGATCTCCAAACAAAACTTGAAAGCAAAAAGAGAGAACTAGAACACATTATCGAATATAACACACAAGGTGCTATTGTACGAGCCAAGGTTAGATGGTATAACGAAGGTGAAAAAAACACTAGATATTTCCTCGGCCTAGAAAAAAGACACTACAGACAAGGAACAATTACTCAATTAAAAACAGGTGATAACAACGTTTTCATCACCACTGATAAGGAAATACTCAACCAAAGTGAATGTTTTTATAAAGACTTATACAGCTCAAAAATAAAACCGGATCGTCCAGAAGTGTATGATTCCTTCTTTGCAGGCGAAAACCCGACTCTCCTCAACTCAGAAGAACAAAAACTATGCGAAGGAAAACTCACAAAGAAAGAATGCTTAAATTCTTTGAAGGACATGGCTCCAGACAAATCTCCAGGTACAGATGGTCTTCCTGCAGAATTTTATAAAGTTTTCTGGGAAAATATTTCCGATCTACTTTTGAATGCTATAAACTACAGATACGAAAAAGGCAACTCTCTATCACGCAAAGACGAGGTATAATAAGGTTGATACCTAAAAAAGATGCAGATCCGCACCTTATAAAGAACTGGCGTCCCATCACTCTGTTAAACTGCGACTACAAAATTGCTGCAAAAGCCATAGCAAATCGTATTAAAAATGTACTACCAAAGGTTATAAGTAATGACCAAACCGGCTTCCTGAAGGATAGATTTATCGGTGAAAACATCAAGCTTATCGATAATGTGATTAAGTTTGCGGATGAAAAGCAGTTACCAGGTCTTCTCCTGTTCATAGATTTTGAAAAAGCCTTTGACACTCTAGAGTGGTCTTTTATAGAAAGATCATTACTTTATCATGGTTATGGTCCGTCATTGGTTGCCTGGGTTAGAACTTTTTATTCAAACATAGAAAGTTGCATAATAAATAACGGTTGGTGTAGCAATTTTTTTAAACTGGAAAGGGGTGTTCGGCAAGGCTGCCCTCTATCGCCTTATCTGTTTCTGCTGTGCGCAGAAATTCTCGCCATTGCAATCAGGAGTAATACGGAAATCAAGGGTATCACCGTGAACGAAACTGAAATTAAAATGAGCCAATACGCAGATGATACAACTTTAATCTTAGACGGAACGAGGTCTTCCCTTTCAACAGCCTTACAAACTCTAAATGACTTTGGTGAAATATCTGGCCTCAGGCTCAACAATAGGAAAACTGAAGCTTTTTGGATAGGAACGTATAAAGAAAAAGAAGAAATACTCTTCCCAGAAAAAAAATTTAAATGGCCAAGAAACAAAGTGAAGGCTTTAGGAATCTGGTTTTCGACTGACCCTTCGATTAGCATTAAGGCAAATTACGAAGAAAAATTGGTTAAAGTTAAGAATTGCCTCAATTGTTGGGAACTCCGACGGTTGGGCCTTATTGGTAAAATTACAGTCCTGAAAAGTTTAATTGTGTCACAACTAGTATATATCCTAACTACTCTGCCAACCTGTTCAAAATCAATTAAAGAAATTAATGACCTCTTTTACAATTTTTTATGGAGCGGGAAAGGAGACAAAATAAAACGCAACATTATGATAAATGATTACCCAGATGGCGGTTTGAAAATGATCGATATTGAATCTTTTAATAAGTCGTTAAAAACCACTTGGATAAAAAAGTATCTTGATCAAAACAATCAAGGGAAATGGAAAGTTTTCTTCGAGCTGAACCTTCAACCTTATGGCAGCGATAGGTTTTTCGAATGCAATCTTAACAAGGAAGACTTCAACAGATATTTTAAAATATCTGATGTTTTTCTACATGAGATACTGCAAATCTGGTGTGAGCTAAACTACGAGAACAGGTTAAACTCTCTGGCACATTTTCACTCACAAATCTTATGGAATAACTCGCTTATCAAGATAGACAAAAAAATAGTCTTCTACAAAAAGTGGTTTATTAAAGACATTGTATACGTAAAAGATCTTCTGAAAGCAAATGGTACAGAATTCTTATCGCACGCTGATTTCCAATCCACCTTTGATATTAAAGTAAACGTCCTCGATTATCTGGGTATGACATCCGCCCTCAACCAGTTGAAGAAGTCTTGTCCAAAACACTCAGAGAACGGCGATCTTAGTACCCAGCAAAACTTCCGTATTACTTTTCTTCAGCAGCAAAAGCCAAGTAAACTTGTGTATAAGAGAATAATTCAGGGAAAAGCAATTAAACCAAAAATGAACCAAGAGAAATGGCTCAAAGACTGCCTTATCTCACCAAATGAACCAATTAAATGGAAAGACATTTATAGAACCCCCTTCCAATACACTAAGTGCACAAAACTCATCAATTTCCAATTTAAATTTTTGCATAGACGGATAGCAACCAACAGCTTTTTAAAGAAAATTAAAATTAATGATTCGGACCAATGCACCTTCTGCCAAGATGAACCAGAAAGCTTAATTCATTTGTTCTGGACCTGTAACAATACTAGTGCCTTTTGGACTAACCTAACCACATGGCTCTCTTTCTCCAATATCATTGAAAACGATTTCAGACTAAATGCAGCTTTTGCTATGGGCCTGATTCCAGTACCTTCAAAATGGAAGGGGCTGATAACGATCTGCCTTTTAATTGCTAGATATTTCATTTGGCAATGTAAACTGAATCAAATCCTCTCAAATCTAAGTGGATATCTCCACCTTCTTCAAAAATACAAAGAAATAGACGAAAAGGCAAACAGGTTAACACCGTCCAGAAAACAACTCTGGGAACCACTGACATACAGCTTTTGAGCCCTGAAGCAAAAATAAATAAATAGACCGAAAAAAAAAATTGTTTTGTCCCCTTACACCCTTGCCCCCTCCGCTCATGTCTGCAGCATTTAAAGTGAAGGAGTTTCTCTTTGTTCGCGTCATGTCAAAAACACAAAAGCTAACAACGTAAGGTTTTCTTTTTTCTTTATTCCTATTCTTTTTCTAACCATGTAGATAGTACTAGTTTATTTAGATCACTTCATGTTAGTATAGTATTCTTTGTATATGGTTCAAACTTTAGTTCCTTTGTCATATCACAGGACGAAATAATGAATTTACTAATCTTTAAAAGAAAATTAAATTTTACTTAAAGGTATCGAAAATCTTTAAGTTGAGACGTAAATACTCTTAAATGTATTAAAGTAAGTAAGTATCTTTAATGTGTTTAAGAACCTTTACGTTATCTTTAATTCAACTTTTCAACAACTTAAAGACCCTTAAAGGCAACTTAAATTGTTCATTACTAGCTTTAAGTGTTGTCAAGTAAAGGCTTATTTAAGTAATTTACGGTGCACTTAAAGATAGTCGAAATTGTTCTTTAAGTTTTCTTTAATGAACCTTTACTTGCACTTAAAGTCGTTATTTCGTCCTGTGTATAATGTAATGTAATGTAATGTAATGTAGTGTAATGTAATGTAATGTAAGGCAAATAAAAAAAAAATTAAAAAAAATAAAAAAATATGCGTGCATAAATAAAAAAATATATATATATATAAGAAAACTTATGGCAATGCTCAAACTGACAGTCTTTCTTAATCGCGTAAGCTTGTACCAAACAGTTACAGGGCTGCAAGTGAGGAAGCTTTGCCTGTGCTTCAGCTTGGCATGTGGAAGAAAAGGAAACACATTAACTGCTTTATGTCTAATGATTATGTGACTGTCCATGCAAAGTTCTGGATCTCTTTGTTGTTGTATCATGATGTGACATCCCATCTCAAGATAACGAAATTCGTATACCTGCCAAGTCTCACACCCAGGCGTGAGTCTTACACTTGTGAGTCCAAAACTCTGATCTCACACCTACTCACGCCTATGGAGCAATTTCTCACGCCTGCACGCCTGACTTACAGATTTGAGCCATTAACCTTAACTGATCGCATGATCCAATTAAAAATATAGTTACGTTCATGAAAATTTGGCACTTTTTTGTGGGTTTTTGTCATTCTGAACATTACAATAAACAGGACGACTGAGGTCCATGGAAATTTTCGAATTCTTCGGAATATCTTCGGACATCTGTGGAATAGATTGGGTTGTCTTCGGATTTGGTCGGGTTGCCATCGGAAATCCTGGCACTCCCACAAAAAATTCTCACATCTATCACTCGGAAAAAGTTGGCAGGTATAAGTTCGTAGTAAAATTATGCCTAATCCATTATTCATGAACTGCAAAGCTTAGTAGCCAGTCTGCTCAACCTGGGTCTCCTAGATGTTTAACATGGAATGGATGGAAAAGAAAAAATCGCAATCGCAATAGCAATCACAAAGTCGTTAATCAATCATCAGAACATCTGTATTCTAGTAACCTATGGCCGCAAGCTACTTGCATAATTTTCTATTTGTGAACATTATTCTTTTGGAACATTACTTTAGATTACTTTTATTTACTTTACATTACATTACATCATTGTAATTTATTGTAATTTTATTGCATTTTTATTGTATTTTTATCATAATCTAGTTGTAATTTTTATCATGTTTTATGGTAATTTAGTAATTAACACCGAAAAGCCTCTTTGGGGAGTGTTAATTAAAATTTGTATTGTATTACTGAGATATTCATTTGATGATTTGACTGTTTATTCAAGACGGTACATAAGATGGAGGGATTTGTCTGGTCAAGTCGCCATTCTGACCGGACATTGTCCGTTGACTGGCTGTTATTTTGAGCCCTGGATTTGTTCATGGATTTCTTTAGGGGCGGACATAGATTTTATGGTATTCTTAAGAAGAAAACCCTTTTTAAATTTTTGCTGAAATTCTTGACGGCTAGAAACATTTTTCATGGAATTCTTGAGCGACAAAACTATTTCCAAAAGAATTTTTTAGGGCAATCCTCCGGCAACAGGGGGATGCGGATTTTTTAAGAAATTATGCAATATAACTCATTCTGATTTGCCCTTTGAGAATTTTCAGATGCAATCTGTTGTTAAACCATAAGTCAAATCCATTTTGACACGTAAAATTCCCTCACAGAATCGTAGCTAGCCGTCTCTGAAAATCAGCCCACAACTGCCACAAACGAAACCCCAGGTAAGCTAATGTACTTCGGACTCACTTCGGAATTTTACGGAGGGGGGTGAATAGGTTAGCCGGTCAACGGATTTGGCTAAAAAAACTGCTCAGATTTCGGATTTCGAGGATATATTTTACGGATTGGCGGATTTTGAACGCTTAGCGGATCACGGATTTCTTCAATATTTCAGTGTGGATTATGGATTTTGTTTGTTTTGAAGGGCGGATCGTGGAACTTAACTTGGCGGTCTGTTTCAATTTATTCTTCTGTCTGACCTTAGAACAACTAGATTAATAGATCATCAGATCTTTGACCTTCGGACTCCAGAGCACTCTAGTACCCCAGGATCCCGGTTTCCGGCCACTGAGACAAAAAGCCATTGTCCTCACCACGTATACCATCGGCATGGTCAAAATAGAGGGTCAGGTCGTTGAGACAAAGACGATCGATTGCGTGGCATTTTTCTACCGAGAAGCTGCCAAAGGCGATGACTTCCTTGAAAAAAAAAGTTTCGGTGCTGCATTGATTAGCGTTAAGTGAAACTACGCGAGCATGTGAGGTAAATACGGATTGTTATGTTTTATACTACGAGACTTCTGATGTCTTTAGATTAAATTTCTTTAATGATAAGTACACAATAGTGGTCATAGTGGGGATTAACCTTAGATTTATACATGGTATCTATACGTTACAAGGACCTGTAGGATCCTATAGGTCCTCTTACTGATTTGAAAACGTAACCCAAATAAAAAAAATTGATACACGATGTGCTGATGACAGCAGGTTTTGAATGTCAGCAGCAAACATTTTGATCTTAGAGCATTGCGGACGCGCACGAGTGCGAGGATGTCTCTCTTTTCCGTTTTTTTCGCGTCTTGCGCTCGCATCTAACATACATTTCATGACCCTTCGTGTGCCCAGTTGGCTTTCTAATCGCTGATAGGAGCAACTTGCCTTAATGAAGGAAAAACTCGCTTTTCCATAACATCCATGTTTATTTTATAAACTAAGCTTTAGTGTGTAGGCTAACTCTGTGGGACCTTCAGCTAACATGAGTAGTATTATTGTTACTGAAACCTTTCAGTATACACACTTTACCTCGAGCCATCCACCAGGTGTGAAAAGAGGTTTATAAAAGGCGAAGCACTCAGACTACTGAGAACAAACTTTTCTGAAACAACGTTCGAAGAAAGTATCTCCAATTTCAAACCGTGCCTCATTACGCGCGGATATCCCCACAAAATGATACAGACAATGTTATCAGAAATCAACTTCACCGAAAGACAGTCGGCTCTACAACAAAAGAAAAAAACTCGTAAACAAATCTTTCCCCTTGTTATGACATACCACCCATCGGTGCGTAACCTAAAAAATATATTGATGGAAAACTGGAACTTAATACAAAATCAGCCTTTGCACAGCATATTCAAATATCCTCCAATTATATCTTACAAAAGAGGACAATCTCTAAGCTCGTAAGGGCAAAAACATAAGGCAGCGTTCATAAAAATGTACACAACATCACGCAGAGAGCCGTGCAGGCCTGTCATTTTATTATTATCCAAGAAAGAATATTGTCGAGACTTTGGGAACACAATAAAGACAATAAAGGAAACTACGAACTATTACTTTACAAGTGAAAAAAACTCTTGGTATCCAGAGCCAGAGCATGACATCACGCTTCCTTGCCTGCCATCCATTCCCCCGCTTCCAAACGTAAAGATGTCGGAAAGGGAAGTTGAAGAAATGCGCAACTACTCACGTACAAATGGAGCTGTAGTCAAGCAGAAAACAAATCGGCAGGAAACAACAATAGCACGACATGGAACTATGCCAGAGATAATCTACCAAAGGCATCTGCACATCTCAGAGAGTAGGGCGGAGTGTTTAGATGTGATGGCCGGTTGTGACAGAGATGCTGGTGATGCTGACGATTAGGTGACTGAATATGACCGCGGCTCTGACGAGGAGGAGACGGAAACTGACGTTTCAGAACTCGATAGAGGGTCCACGTTCTTGTTAGGAATGACTATTCGATTTGGGCGCAAAGTGCGGATATAAAACAGTAGGCTAATTTCATGACAGTATTTATTCTGTTTATTTAACGTCCGTTATGTTACTGAATGTTCTAAGGTGCTGTAACAGTACGGCAAGAGAAAAAAACCTTGTGGATTCGGATTTTTGTAAAAATATATGCGGATTGGCGGATTTTGCTAAAAATCAGCACGGATCGACGGATTTGCTGACCCCTATTCACCCCCCTCTTTACGGTATTTATACATTAACATCATTTCATTATTTATCACCAGCATACTCTAATACTTTCTTATGACAATATGTTCGTAAATTTACTTAAAAATTACGCTTACCTAAATCGAAAACCACTAATTTGGGAACACATTCCGCCATTTTCTTCGATGGACATTGTCACTTGTGCGCAGGCCTTTACGAGGAGGACTTATCGAGGGAAGGGTGTAGCGTTGCAGTTTTGTCCTCCGTGGCAGTTATGTCTTCTCACCTGTCGACCAATAGTATTCGTTCTTATAAGTCACCAATGAAAATGCGTGGTCATCGTGTCTTCCTTGACCATTGTTACCAGGGAAGGGATGGTGAAGTGCGAAAATATGACAACAGGTAGCTCGATCGGGATCGGAGCGATGTAATTAAGCGATATGATTGCTGAGCGATAAGGTAAGCATGTAATTGCAGTTTATGCTATACTTTCTATCAATATTATAATATTCCATGTATCAGGACCATTGTCGGGTAAGCTTAAGAACTTAAGCTTACTGTAAACTGAAATTTTCAGTTCA
The DNA here is from genome assembly GCA_024195265.1 of Dendrophyllia cribrosa. Lineage (NCBI taxonomy): Eukaryota > Metazoa > Cnidaria > Anthozoa > Scleractinia > Dendrophylliidae > Dendrophyllia > Dendrophyllia cribrosa. Next base: position 32,087,484 of record JAJLRJ010000002.1, read on the forward strand.
CTATTTGGCAAAGGACATCGATCAGGATCGATGCGGCAAATACGAAGAATCCGTTATAAAATAAACTTACTAAAGAAGGTTTAGATTCCCTCATTTTGCTTCCAACACGTGGAACACGGAATTGTCTAAAATCCTAGCCTGTCGATCGAGCACAGCAACTGTCAACTTCTCAAACTAGGTTTCTTACGGTGGCCTGTAATTTCTAGCTTGGCATGCATGGGTGGGTAAACGTTTCTTGATTGCAGCTACAAAATTTCTGAATGAAACAAGCAAGGCATGTGAACAAACGTACATGAATGAAGGTTTCTGTTGTTCACTCAAAGACAAATGATCAATGACCATCAGAGGAGGCAAATTTAAAGGAATCTAAGGACTGTTGCTGAAATGATCTTTTTGACCAAAGATGTGTCCATCTATTTTGTGATCATGAAAAAGTACAGCTCAGCAAAGTTCATTAAAAACTTTGGTTTTGAAAACCAATCATTTTTAGTTAAAAGATAAACAAAAGCGAGGCCAGGATCTTTCTATTAAGCGAATGCACATGCACAATTGCCCACTCCAGAAACTATTAAAAATACCATAATACTCTTTATAGTGCAGGTTTGGGTGGTGCTTGATGTAAGCCTGATTTTTCCAATTTCTTTTGTTTTCAGCACGAACTGCACGTGCTATGCTTCAACTTCGTGGCAATTTGCATATGGTGCACATTTGTATACGAACACACAATGCTACGTCCTAGCGTTCCTACATGTACTCTGAATTCCATTGTGCCATTCTAACAAAGGAGACTTGAATAATTACACCCCGGTGAGGCTGAGCCTGCACATAAAAGATTATTATGGTATTTTTCGGAGTGGCCAATGAACAAGTTACATAACATTGTATATACCTGCCAACTTTTTCTGTGTGTTAGGCGTGAGAATTTTTTCCTAGGAGTGCCAAGATTTCCGAAGGCGACCCGACCAAATCCGAAGGAAACCCGATCTATTCTGAAGATGTCCGAAATTGTCCGAAGATGTTTCGAAGAATTCGGAAATTTAAATGGACCTCGGACCTCTATAATTGTAACGTTCAGAACAATAAAAACCTACAAAAAAGTGCCATATTTTCATGAACGTAACTATATTTTAAATTGGATCATGCGATCAGTTAAGGCTCATAGCTCAAATCTGTAATTAGGCGTGAGAAATTGCTCCATAGGCGTGAGTAGGCGTGAGATCGGAGTTTTGGACTCGCAGGCGTGAGACTTGGCAGGTCTAATTGTATTGCTGTGTGATGCCCTTGGACTACCATTGCTCGAATCATACAGTCATGTAGTTAGTAGTGGGGACTAACTATGCTCAAATGTAAGCCTTATAAAATCATTGTTATTAGTCCCCTCTACTAACTATGATAAAATATTGGATTTTAATCAAGTTCATAAATTCATCAGTCTACTTATGTTTTTGTGAGCCGTTGCACAGGGTATTTTCTTTCTTTCCCATAGCTAGATAGACAGACACACACACAAACATCATGTCTCATAAAGTCTGATCATGTTGTGTTAATTATGGCCGGTATTCCTCTTCTCCAACTAATTAAATGTCAATAAAACATCAAGAAATGAAGGGTGAAGTATTGATCAACCTTTTTTCCCTTATTTCCAGCTTAGTTGAATAGTCCTTCCTTGACAAATTTCACATAACAGTGATAGAACCATTTGTGTATTTCCTGTCAAATTTCAACATTAATATGCATGAGGTGATAAGCCTTTTTATACTACAAGGAGATACTGTAATTGGTCTCAGATTTTATTTCCATTGCTGTGTAGAACTAATAATTACTCATGTGCGAAGCGGCATGAGGTAAGGTTTTGGCTCCGTTTTTCTTGTTATTATTTTTATTTTTTGTGTCACGATTTTGCATGTAAATTTATGCACGCATATTTTAAAATGTCAATTCCTGTTTAGTTACTTCCGGCTACTCTCACTTCTGGTATTTCCAAAACAATCAATAGTAAACAATGTGGTTTGCAAGAACGATGACTAAATGAAAGGAGTACTCTTCGCCATGTCAGACATCTTCTTATCATTTTTAAAATATATCCTAAAACTTTCTCACGCATGCGCATGAGTATAGGCTGCTTGGAGCCTCTTGTTATCTGTTAAAAAGGACAATACATACCATTCTTTGTTCTGAATGTAAGGATTTTTACACAAACAGGCAAGCACTTGTACTGTCTCAGTTTTGTTAAGAGAAGCATGTGATTATTGACTCATGTGTATTGTGTCTTTGTTTTTTCTTGCCCATAAAAATCTTCCAACAAAACAAATATCAGCAAATATGCAAGATTACCATCCCAGACATAATTCAAGTGCTTTCCTTTTTTATGTATTCTATTATTTTGGCTTTAATTTGCATACATTTCGATTGGATAACTAGTGTATAGGGTTATATGGTAATCTTTCCTTTGAATTTCCTTAATTTAATTGAACTTGGTTATCAACTTCAACTGTTTTGACTGGCTTTTATTCAATTTAAGTGATTTGTATCAACAAATCATAGTAACATTTTGGATTGGGTCTTTCAATTCTGCATCCCTCAATCTCCTTTATAGGTCAACAAACTTTTCAAGGTTTTTTGTGCTACTACATTCTTATAGCAATGAAGCATCATTCAGTTCTATGTCATTGTTACCTATCACCTACCTTCAGGTAACTGGACAAAATTTTCATTTTTGTTACCTGTCACCAAAGTTCGGCATTACTGAGCGAAATGTTATTAAACAATACATTTGTGTGCACACACTCACTTTTGCCAACTGTATTTTTTAATAGAATACACACTATATATCCATCCTAAAAGTTTACATGTGTGGACTTCAAAGATGCCTCTTTGGGCCAAAACCCTACAGGGGCAATTATGTAATTTGCTGGGTCTTATTTAGGTATTTATAAATGGCAAAGTGAAGACCACGATAAAATTTCTACACAACCCCTTTAAATGTATTACTATTATAGATATATTAATTTTTTCTTCAGCCATTCTAAATTTTTCTTCAGTTGTTTACCTTGAGCCATTCTGATTAACTTTTTAGCCATTCAGCTGTTAACTATGGTAACCATTTGAAATGGCTCAGTCATTGATCCGTTTGTCATCCATTCACTGGCTGTGCATTTTGCTGTTTGAATGGATATCTGTTAAAGTACATTTTCAGGCTTGCACTCACACTCTATTTACATATATGTTCAGGAATACACTGCATGCTTAACTTACATGTATGGTGGGGCTGATAAAGAAGTACTCATCTCAGACGAGCAGACAAGTGGAAGTTTTTTGCCCTGGTTTTATTCTCCTAAGCCTCAGAGTAAAGTATGAAATTATATTAATATATATCGAAATAGATTACTCTAACATTAATTTTTTTCTAACACAGACATGGAGAAGAATCAAGAAGTGGATGAGCCGGTAAGCTCAGTTTATGTACCAGTTTTCCAAACAATGCATTAACACTTGACATACACAAGCTTTAACACACATTCATCTATTAATTAATTCAGCATAGAAGAATTATTCAGATTGATTTCCTGTAAAATTCCACTTATAAACTCCCCCTGTTTATTAGGCTGTATACCTGTAAACAAAAAATTTATTCTGATTTTAAGCCCCACTGAGTTAATATCTACACAGAACACTGTACAACAACTTCAAATAGAAAATTAGGAATGTATATTGGCAATAGATGACAGAAAAATAAGTTTATTAGTATTTTGTTGAATCCTATTAAACTGTTCAATGATTTAGGCCCTATTTACATGGAAAGAGGATGATCCTAATGCTAGGATGATCCTAGAAGGTTCATTTGGTTTACATCCAAAAATGCGGCACTAGGATGATCCTAGCGCTGGCATCGTACCTCTCAGATAGAATGATCCAAGTGCTAGGATAATCCTAGCGTGCAACCATTCACACGAAACTGAACGCAGAAAACATGTCGCGCTTACCGTGATCATCCTAACACTAGGATCATCCTCTTTCGTAGGGCCTTACTAAATTGTACATCTGTTAATGGAACCCAGCATACAGAGCATCTCTATGCATTGGCTTAATGTTTCTTCTTCGTTGTAGTTCAATTTATCCTTTGTTTTTAGGTATGGTAATGTAAAATAATGAGTTACAAAAAAGAAATTAAAGTGCCCCTGTGATCAAATTTTTGATTTTGATTTTTTTACATTTCCGTGTACAATTTATTAGACTTTCTTACTCATCTTGCCAAATTTCAATCCATTACGAACATCAGAAGTCATTTTATTTTAACATTTATTTCCAAGAATTTACAGCCGCCATTGATCAAGCTTGTTCCGAGGCTTGGTTGCGAATGGGAGAAAGTGACGTCAAAGGCTCAAAAATACCAAAAAAAACAACGATTATCAAAGAGAGACAGCAAGGTGGGCTTAAAATGATTGACTTCGAAATTATGGAAAAAGCGCTCAAGTTGTCTTGGATTGAGCGGTTAAAGACGCATAATGAAGCTTCATGGAAAATGATCCCAGAATTTTGTACAAGGCAATATGGTGGAATTTCTTTTTTAACTGACTGTCATTTCGATTTCAAGTCACTTCAATTGGACAACCTTCCAGAGTTCTACGCTACCATTCTCAAGTACTGGCAAGATTTTAATGAACCAACGATACTAAATGAACATATTTCAAAAGACGCGGAAATAATCTGGAACAATAAAAATATAAAAATTGATGGGAAACCCATTTTCTACAACTCGTGGTTCAAAAAAGGTATTATTCATATCAACGATCTTTTAAATGAAAATCACAATTTCCTTTCTTTGGTTGAACTAAACGAAAAATTTAATTTAACCACACCTTTTACTACATATTATGGCATAATCAAAGCCATCCACTCAAAACGGAAAATAATAACAAACATTTCATTATGCAATGCAGATGCCGCAGTGACTTTAAGCCCCATCCAAACCACACTTACCACCCGCGCTACTTACTCTTTTTTTCTTAATAAGATAACTGTGCCTCCAACTTGTGAGAACAGGATTTTAAATTGTGGATTTACTAAGGACAACATTCATAAAGTATACTTGCTTCCATTCACAGTTACTAAACAGACAAAGTTAATTGCTTTCCAATATAAAATAATTCATAATGTCCTTCCAAACCAAATTAATCTGTTTCACGCCGGAAAAGCTGATAACGACACCTGCCCGCTTTGCAACTGTGAAAAACAAACAACCACTCACATGTTATCCAATTGCATCAAATCCAACACATTTTGGGATTCTTTTGTTAAATGGTGGTACCAGAAATTTAACCAAAATGTAAAATTAAATGAATAAATAATTTTGTATGGCTGGCATCAAAACACACCATATAACTATCTACTCAACTATGCTCTTCTTATTGCAAAATATCATATTTTCGCTACCAGCATGTGCAACGGCTTTTTGGACTTTGACAGCTTTTTATTACGGTTGAAAAATGACATAATTATAATAAGAGAAATATCATTTCAGAATAAATCCCTCGAAAAATTTAATTCTACATGGGCACGCCTATTATAATCCTTGTGTTTTGTTCATCATATATTTTTTTTATGTAATTCTTTGTAAATAATGTTTCCATGTAAAACAATATATGTAAAAGATAGTTTCTATGGAAATAATAATAATAATTAATAATGAAAAAATATAATTGTACATAGTGTAAAGCAACATTTTATGCCAATGTTTGTAAGTAATGTAACTAATTAAGTAGTGTATTGTAAATGTTTGTACAGTTGTGTTAGTACGTCTTTGTAATTTAATGTAGATATTGCTTGTAGGTTTTATGTGTAGTTATATTTTATCTTGTATTGTATGTAGACCAGTGTAATGTACTGTATTGTAAGTATTAAGTGTATTGTCCAATAAAAGCATTATTAAAAAAAAAATAATAATAAAAATAAATAAAATAAAGAACTCAGGGCTGGAAATCAGTGATTGGTGGTTTTCCTTGCTGAATGAACTTAATGTAGTTTTGTCTAATTTTCGTTTAAAAGAGTTTTATATTACTACGTTGGCCACTGCTTTGAACGTTTTGGTAGAATAATTAAAAACGTGACTTTTATTTGTGCTTGCAGACTGCCTGTTAAATTTAATTAATTTGATTACATTGTTTATTTGCTGTACTCAGACAAATATACTCCAAAATGCAGAAAACTTCTTTATTTCAATAAAAGGTGAATGAACCCTGACAAACGTTCAGTAAAAGTTTCCTTTTGTGAAGTCTCTGGGATTTATTTCCACTGTTTTAGTTTTCATGTGTTGCGTCTCCGACTCTTGTCTCCTACGCCACTGTTATTAGGGCTCGTCACGCAACGCTCAACCACATGCTTTTGCACGATTTAGCCAATCACAGCTTCGCTCCCATAGCCAGGAGCCAATCGCGCCAAAACCACTTGTCCAATCACAGCTCGTGTTTTATTGTTGATTACTTTTGTACCAGCAGTGCAAACAGGATATCGTCGCTCGACGAAGCTTTTGATTTGACTGCTTCAAAGTTCAAAATTCCTGATTACTTTGGTGGGGCGGGTGAGTTTACGCAGGAAACTTATCATAGTCTGATGCACGATTGGTTTTATTGAAAACAAAGGTCAATCGCTGATTGGTGCAATCACTAATTATCACGTGCAAACGCCACTCGCTCAAAACAAAGGGAAAGGCATGTGGTTCAGATTGAAGCAGCCGTTGGTGGGGTAGGAGCGTTGTGCGATGAGCCCTAATAATGGCTGCGTAGGAGACTACTCCGACACGCACTGGTTTGAAATACCTGTGAACATCATTCCTCAGTTTTCTGCTTTTATGAACACCTGCATGTATTCCCATCAATATTATTGTCTTTATTTTAATATTGCCATGTGTTTTTGAATATTTTCAGTTTGATTTACAATTCTTCACTTGAAGGTTCAAAGAATAATTGTATTAATCAAATAATGAGGGCTGGTTTCTCTTCAGCACTGAATAATCCAAGAACAAGGGAATATAATCCATTAACACTGTTGTTGTCATACATGTACATATCATGTATAAGATATACAGTGTAGAATTCGAAGATTTTGGAGGAGACTTACCTCAAATTTCTGTTTAGTGATGTCTTGCTTAAATATTGAGTTAAGAATGCATTTATTTTCTCAACAGCCTATTAAAACAGAAAAGAAAGGTGGAAAACAGAAAAGTGGTGGTGAGTAACAAACTTGATTTAGTTAATTATATTTATACACTATATGTGTTTCTGATTTCTGCAAACACACAAATATTAAGCATATATGAGCCTCCATTTTGGTACATGTATTTCTAATGAAAGTGAGCTGACAACTGAGCTGCCATTAAGAAATGATGATGTCATGACTTGAATAATACTAATTACTAAAATTAATGTACATAAAAATAAAGAATCATGTTGTTGTTGTTTCTGTTGCTAATGTGTTGTTTCAATGAGCTGTAACCTAGCTTATGCCCTGTTTATCTGTTGGTCAGTGGCTCAGTTTCCTCCAGACCAAATGTAATTGCAGTCCAACCTATTTAATACTGACACCAAATGGACAGTATGGCGTATTATAGATGAAGTAAGAGTTATCATTGATTTTAGATCTTTTGGACCAGTGAAACTGTCCAATGTAAAGAGCTGTTCATGTTATACAGGTGTCCGTAAGATTAGGTGTGACTATGTTGTTTTCTCCCTTTAGATGGATCCAAACAATGCCAAAAGTTGTGTACAAAAATATCATCAATCATCATCAAGCTTGGAGAAACGGTTGGAAAGTATAACAGACTCGCCTCCGCCAATGATTGCGTCGAAATAAAAGAAGTTGAAAAACGGAAATTTCCCCTGGAAAGGTAAAATTTGTAATGGAGATGGTAAACACACTATTTTCTGAAAAATAATAGCAGGTTTATATCAAGTCGAACTTTACAGTAAAGAGGTGATGTGATGATGTCTCACTCAAAATCTTGTAAGACTCAGTTTTTTTATTTATCTATGAACCAATTTATTTATCTCCGTATTTTATTTGTAATGTGATTTCTTATTTATCTATTTATTTCTAAAAGCACCCGCCTCGATTAGCTTGATGCTACCTGCGGGTGCCTATAATTTTGTATATAATTTATTTGTTTAATAAAATGATGATGATGATGAGTGATGATGGTGACCAAGTATAGGCTAGTAAATTGTCGAAATGACGAGTGAGTTTAATGGCTCTTTGAATATTTGAAAAAAAAATAGAGGAAAGTGTTTCTGGAAGGCAAGACCCTGCATTCTAATAATCTTCTTTATACAATTCCTAAAAAGTTTTCAAATATCCACACTTTCATAAAAACACAAACCTTATGAGCAGTGGCCTCAAACGTGGCCATTTTCCTAATTTTGCTATTATCTTTTCAAAGCATAAATTAATGGCGATGAAGATGCTGAGGTGACAGATGACGAGAGCAGTGAAATGGTTAGCGGGAGCGATTCTGGAGACATTGTCCTGGATGCCCTTGCCAATATAGGTGCAGCCCCGATGTTTACAGCGCCTGCAGAGGAATATAATTTTCCGGTTGGTGAAAGGCGCTACAATGGCCGAAACGGCAGTAACGCATGCAGTTTGATTAGCATATTGACCGGTTACGCTTTAAGTGTGAGGAAGATCTCGCCCACATTGCTTCTTACCTTTGTCAGGTACCGTTATTGATGTTGTTTGCGGCAACCGGTGTACGACTTATGTCTGGATAGTTTAGCCTCAAGGTATCTATCCATTCAGAAAGCTGCCAGTGTGTTAGAAATCTAGTTTGATATTGGCGTGGGATACAATTTGCCAGTACGACTGAAAGATCAAAATGAGCAGTACACTATTGGTGGTCAGTTACTGTACGAGAAGCTATCGTTCACTTCTCGTTCCTCTTTTGTCGGATGAATTATTTTGAACGAGAAAACCTCTTTGTTTTACATCACCAAGGGTTTCATAATGTGTGTCGACACCCATTCTCGTGACCCTAGCGGCCCGGGGTTAGACACAGCTGAAGTAAAGGACCTTGATGAATTTTGCAGAGCAGTTTGGAAACCTTTTGATCGACGACTTTTAAATGTAAGAGCTTGGTTTCTTAAAAGCTACAACCGCACACAATGCTGTTGGAACAGTCCTAAGTGACATAGCTACGACCGTGATATTACTGCTTTTCCTCTCGGAGATCGCGAGAAAACAAAACACGTGAATCGACAGACATTCAAGACATTATTAAGTAAAGAGACAAAGTGTTTGAGGGGGTTGTTGAGTATTTGAAACGAATACAGAGATAATGCAAACCTTTTGCGTGTGTCGCAACAGGTTTTTTACAGGGTTGTAGCCTCTCGTATAGAGTCGTTAGTGTATTAGCGATATACTTGCAAGGGCGTATGTTTCGTAAATGGATTTAAGAAGCATATGTAGGTATTCGGTCTACTTGCTTGAAGCTATGCATTATATCAGAAGCTTACAGTATATGTTATGAGCTACTGATTATATAAATAATGTAATTTTGCTATTGCTTTGGTTTTGCATTGCTAGGCTTTGTAATTGGCCCCAAAAAATGTCCCGCCACTTTCTCAACCAATCAGAAGTATTTTTATGTTGTGTGTTGATCCTTACTGTAAATATGAAAAGTGCCCTTTACTGGCGCAAGGGTTCGAAAGCTTCACAAGAACTGGAAAAGTGATCCTTTAGGAGTTTAACGAAGCATATTGTTTATTATTCCGTATCTTAGAAAAAGGTTAATAATGTGAAGTAGTCTTCTCGTTTGCGTACTTAGGTACCTCGGCAACAGCTCATATAGTTATAAAATGGCTTTCTTGGCAACAGTTGTTTGCCTTTCGTAGTGAATAAAGTGAAGTGGCAAATGTAATACTTATAATAAAGACACTGTCAAAACTTGTCTTTCTTTCTTGACTCCGGAGATCAAATGTTACTGTAATTAGTATTATGGTTAAAGCGACTGTTTCACGCTACGCGCACTGCCTGCCCATATCTTTTCATTTCTTGGTAAAAGACGACAGGCTTAATTTCGAGGACGATTGAAACGGATTATAGATACGAATGTCAAACGGAATTTATTCTTTCGATTCAAAGCATAAATTGCCAACGTACTTTGAGCCTTCACAAGTTTTCTGTCTAATGAAACCGTTCTGGACCAACACGTGGTTGTTAAAAATTTCACTGGTTCAGCCCTGAAACCTATACCCCCCACCTTGCGTTAAGTTGTTGACCCCAATTTTCATTTATTTAATACTAGAGTCGAAAAACGGGGTCGATTTTACTAATTAGCCGGTTAACCTCTTGACCTTAAACCTTGCCTGAGGATATTGACCCCAATTACCCGATATTGACCTTCATTATATGAAATCAGGTTAAAGCATGGATTTAGTGGGCGAGTTTAATATTCAGCTCAGCTCGTTTTACCGACTCTAGTATTAAATAAATGAAAATTGGGGTCAATATCCTAAGGCAAGGTGGAGGGTGTATATGTTAACCGGCTGAACTAGTAAAATCGACCCCGTTTTACCCACTCTAGTATAAAATAAGGTGGAGAGGTATAGGTTTCACGGCTGAACTTCTGAAATCGACGATAAGATTTTAGTTTGTAAGGAGTATTGTTCCCATAAATTTTGCTCCGAAACGCGGTTGAAATTGAATCTCTCTCTTTCTGTACAGCCAAACGCCACTTCCATGGATAACAATGATGATTTTTCAAACAATATCATACCCTTCTGACGATCACCTGACAACAAGAAATCACGAAACCTCGTGGAGTAGTAATAATGGCAGGGAAGCCTATCCCATGGTGCAATGCTACGATGATGGAATATTAGTTTATCGAGAGTCGCGAACACGGCTGAAAAACGGGGTTCATTTGACAAGTTCGTCTTAGTAAGCTACATGCCCCATCCACGGACATCTACTTTTCCCCCCAATTTTAGTTTATTTGAACGCGGATGAAAAACTAGGTTCATTTCGTAAGTTCGTCTTGGTAAGCTAAATACCCCATCCACGGACATCCACTCTTCACCCCAAATTTAAATTATTTGACCATGGCTAAAAACGGGGTTAATTTCGTAAGTTCGTCTTAGTAAGCAAAATACCCCATTCACGGACATCCACTCTTCACCCCAATTTTAGTTTATTTGACCACGGCTGAAAAACGGGGTTACTTTCGTAAGTTCGTCCTAGTAAGGTATATACCCCATCCACGGACATCCACTCATCACCCGGCAATTTTAGTTTATTTGACCATGGCTGAAAAACGGGGTTAATTTCGTAAGTTCGTCATCGTAAGCTATATACCCCATCCACGGACATCCACGCTTCACTCCAATTTTAGTTTATTTGACCGCGCTGAAAAACGGGATTCATTTGCTGAGTTCGCTTTAGTAAGATTTATACCCCATCCACGGACATCCACTCTTCACCCCAAATTTAGTTCATTTGGACACGGCTGAAAAACGGGGTTCATTTGCTGAGTTCGTCTTAGTAAGCTATATACCCCATCTACGGACATCCACTCTTCACCCCAATTTTAGTTTATTTGACCACGGCTGAAAAACGGGGTTAATTTCGTAAGTTCGTCTTAGTAAGCTATATATCACATCCACAGACATCCACTCTTCACCCCAAATTTAAATTATTTGACCATGGCTGAAAAACGGGGTTAATTTCGTAAGTTCGTCTTAGTAAGCTATATACCCCATCCACTCTTCACCCCAATTTTAGTTTATTTGACCACGGCTGAAAAACGGGGTTACTTTCGTAAGTTCGTCCTAGTAAGGTATATACCCCATCCACGGACATCCACTCTTCACCCCAATTTTAGTTTATTTGACCATGGCTGAAAAACGGGGTTAATTTCGTAAGTTCGTCTTAGTAAGCTATATACCCCATCCACGGACATCCACTCTTCACCCCAAATTTATTTTATTTGGACACGGCTGAAAAACGGGGTTCATTTGCTGAGTTCGCTTTAGTAAGATATATACTCCATCCACGGACATCCACTCTTCACCCCAAATTTAGTTTATTAGGACACGGCTGAAAAACGGGGTTCATTCGCTGAGTTCGTCTTAGTAAGCTATAAACACCATCTACGGACATCCACTCTTCACCCCAATTTTAGTTTATTTGACCACGGCTGAAAAACGGGGTTACTTTCGTAAGTTCGTCCTAGTAAGGTATATAACCCATCCACGGACATCCACTCTTCACTCCAATTTTAGTTTATTTGACCATGGCTGAAAAACGGGGTTAATTTCGTAAGTTCGTCTTAGTAAGCTATATACCCCATCCATGGACATCCACTCTTCACCCCAAATTTATTTTATTTGACCACGGCTGAAAAACGTGGTTAATTTCGTAAGTTCGTCTTAGTAAGCTATATACCCCATCCACGGACATCTACTCTTCACCCCAAATTTATTTTATTTGGACACGGCTGAAAAACGGGGTTCATTTGCTGAGTTCGTTTTAGTAAGATATATACCCCATCCACGGACATCCACTCTTCACCCCAAATTTAGTTTATTAGGACACGGCTGAAAAACGGGGTTCATTTGCTGAGTTCGTCTTAGTAAGCTATATACACCATCTACGGACATCCACTCTTCACCCCAATTTTAGTTTATTTGACCACGGCTGAAAAACGGGGTTACTTTCGTAAGTTCGTCCTAGTAAGGTATATAACCCATCCACGGACATCCACTCTTCACCCCAATTTTAGTTTATTTGACCATGGCTGAAAAACGGGCTTAATTTCGTAAGTTCGTCTTAGTAAGCTATATACCCCATCCACGGACATCCACTCTTCACTCCAAATTTATTTTATTTGACCACGGCTGAAAAACGGGGTTCATTTGCTGAGTTCGTCTTAGTAAGCTATATACCCCATCCACGGACATCCACTTTTCACCCCCCGCAATATTAGTTTATTTGAACGCGACTGAAAAACGGGGTTCATTTCGTAAGTTCGTCTTAGTAAGCTATATATCACATCCACGGACATCCACTCTTCACCCCAATTTTAGTTTATTTGAACGCGGCTGAAAAACGGGGTTAATTTCGTAAGTTCGTCTTAGTAAAGCTATACACCCCATCCACGGACATCCACTCTTCACCCCAAATTTAGTTTATTTTACCACGCTGAAAAACGGGGTTCATTTGCTGAGTTCGTCTTAGTAAGCTATATACCCCATCTACGGACATCCACTCTTCACCCCAATTTTAGTTTATTTGACCACGGCTGAAAAACGGGGTTAATTTCGTAAGTTCGTCTTAGTAAGCAATATACCCCATCCACGGACATCCACTCTTCACCCCAATTTTAGTTTATTTGAACGCGGCTGAAAAACGGGGTTAATTTCGTAAGTTCGTCTTAGTAAGCTATATACCCCATCCACGGACATCCACTCTTCACCCCAAATTTAGTTCATTTGGACACGGCTGAAAAACGGGGTTCATTTGCTGAGTTCGTCTTAGTAAGCTATATACCCCATCTACGGACATCCACTCTTCACCCCAATTTTAGTTTATTTGACCACGGCTGAAAAACGGGGTTAATTTCGTAAGTTCGTCTTAGTAAGCTATATATCACATCCACAGACATCCACTCTTCACCCCAAATTTAAATTATTTGACCATGGCTGAAAAACGGGGTTAATTTGCTGAGTTCGTCTTAGTAAGCTATATACCCCATCCACGGACATCCACTCTTCACCCCAATTTTAGATTATTTGACCATGGCTGAAAAACGGGGTTAATTTCGTAAGTTCGTCTTAGTAAGCTATATACCTCATCCACGGACATCCTTTCTGCACCCTAATTTTAGTTTATTTGAACCCGGCTGAAAAACGGGGTAAATTTCGTAAGTTCATCTTAGTAAGCTATATATCACATCCATGGACATCCACTCTTCACCCCAATTTTAGTTTATTTGAACGCGGCTAAAAAACGGGGTTAATTTCGTAAGTTCGTCTTAGTAAGCTATATACCCCATCCACGGACATCCACTCTGCACCCTATTTTTAGTTTATTTGAACGTGACTGAAAAACGGGGTTAACATCCTATGGCAAGGTGAGGGGTGTATATTTTAACCGGCTGAACTAGTAAAATCGTCCCCGTTTTACCCACTCTAGTATGGAATAAATGAAAATGGGGTCAACATTGTAAGGTGAGGTTGAGGGTTTATAGGTTAACCGGCTGAATTAGTAAAATCGCCCCCCCCCCCCCCCCCCCGTTTTACCCATTTTCGTATTGAATAAATGAAAATCGTGGTCAGTATAAGCCTTATTATGATAATTTTACTTTATTTTAATTAGCTTCGTTTTGGTGTCCCCAATTAGTACTATAATGTTATAGAATTTTATGATACTTAAATAAAGGTTTCATCATCATCATCATCATTATCATCATAAGGCATCCCTCAGTCAAAACTGACTATGTAAGACAGTCCGAAGAACAGTCCAAATTGAAATAAACAAACAGATAAAACATCATCAAAAAACTGTTAATATTGTTATAAACATTTCACAAGTCCACAGATTCATTATTTTCACTTACCAGGTCCCATCCTGAGACTTGATGACTTTTCTCAGAGATTTTGGACTGCAACGAGAGAATGGCAAGTCCACAACTTTTTCTTTTTGGAAATATTCACAAAGTGCTTTGCCGTGATTAAAAAATGTGGGAATACGATTATTTTCATAACGGGTCCCTTGCTATGCTTAGGAATTTCATTGAATCGTCGAGTTTTCAATGTTAATGTCCACAAAATCAGCCAAAGTGCTTTGTGACGACAAAATTTTTGGGAACACCAATTTGTTGCAGCCTTCACCGTCATACCGGTCCGATGAAATGGGACAAAACTTTGTCAATAAGCGAAGGTAATTGGGAAAACATATTTTTATCGCTAAATAAAATTTGTAAAGAAAATAGACTTAAAGAATTTCAATTTAAACTTATACACAGAGCTATTGTAACAAAGAGGGAGCTACTTACTAGGAAATGTTATTTAATGGTTCAATGACTCAAACAGTGCTCGCTTCTCCCTCACGACTGAACAAACTTTATTTCGGAATCATGTCCAGACAACACGCAAAAACCGTTACTAGAAAATTAAACTGTACTCTCTTATTTATGAGATACTATATCTACACCAGTAAACTCCACTCTAAAGCAATAACTCTTCAAGAATTCAAAAATAAAGTATTGATAAAGTATCAAACCGAGAATTTATCCTAGATACAGATTACTTAGAAATCTTAAATTCAACATTAGTTAATGTCCAAATACCTTCCTGAAAGACTGTCCTTAATTTCACGCCCAAATCAGTGTTTGCTGCATGATATTTATAAATCAATATATATGCATCTACAGAAATTATATAATAATGACAGTGTATCTTATATGTAAATGTTTGTTGTTATGTTTTGTAAATGACTTGTAACTGAAGGTGAAATAAAGTTTTGTAAAATGAAAAAAAAAAAATAAAGATTATTTTTAAAACATCCTACAATGACGACACAACGAGTTTGAATGAATTATCCAGTTTTCAAATCTCCAGCCACGTCACTGCAAAGCGCTTTGTGGTATGTTAACTGTGCCACAGAGTGCTACACAGAATACAGAGAGCGCTTTGTGGCGTTTTGATGATGCCACAAAGTGCTTTGTGTGACAAAATTTGTTGGAACCGAAGATTATTTTCAAAAGATCCTACGATATAACTTACGTGTTTCAATAAAGCAACCAGTTTCCAAAGTTAATATCCCCTGAGTAAGTCATCACAAAGCGTTTTGTGGCATTTCATTTGTGTTGCACAGACTACATAGAGCACTTTGTGGCGTTTCCGGATGAAGGCACAAAGGTCCACAAAGTGCTTTGTGATAACAAAATTAGTGAGAACGCAATTATTTTCAAACAATCTGCGATATGCTTGGGAATTTTGATAAAATATCCAGTTTTCAAAATTTATGTCCCGCAAAATCACCACAGAGCGCTTTGTAGCATTCGAAGTCTCGTTCCTATATCATCACAAAGTGCTTCAAGCTACAGATGAGTAACCACAAAGCGCTCTGGGACTGTATATAATAGGTTATAATTTGCGATCAAAGTTGGATTCAAAGTCGTTGTCGATAAAACAACGAAAACCGGCGGCTGACGATTCTGTAAACATCAGTGCTGTGTAGAGTTAAAGGAGGACTTCATATCTCGTTTTCTCTGTAGCCACTGACTAAACAAAAGCATATATTTGAATAACGTGTTGTGACCAGTACGGCTCATCATAAAGAATCAAACCCTGATTGATCAGACTCAGCGAAAATTATTTAATATTACATTTCTGTTTGTTGGTTTGTTTGCTTTTTTTTGGCGCAGAGTCGAAGTGATTTAGTTTGTGCTTACTATTATTGTAGTTTATCAGCCAAACGACTGAAGACTCAAGAGAAATAAGAATTTATCAGAAAATGAAACATGCCGGTATCACTTTCTTCATAAATTTGCAAGTATCGCGATCGTGTGCTTTTCACGACAGCCTTGGAGCTGTACAAGTTTTATTTGTCGCAATATACTCGTTACACAATGCCAAAACAACACCAAAACAGCACCAAATTGAAGAAGAGGCACGTTTAACTAAGCCCGATTTCTCCTCGAAATCAGTGAACGAGGTTTGTAGGTCAAATATCTCTACTGTCCCCGACCCTCTCAAATAGACAGTTTTGCTCGAAGACCGAACTGCAACAGAGTTTCCTTACCAGTCTTAGCCGAGTGTTGCAAGATAGATCACACGATATGATTGGCCCAGTATATCGTATTACGTCAGAGGACATGTTAACCACAGAGGACATAACTGCAACGGTACAGAAGGGCAGGGCGCAATCTCGTTCCCAGAGCCCGCGTTACCCTAGGGTAACGCGGGCTCTGGGAACGAGATTGGGCAGGGCGAAGAAAGCAGTCCTACTACCCCGAAGGGATATGTTTGCCCAGGAGATGGGGCGTCTCTAGGCAAAGTATTGGTCGAGTCATCACCGCCAGTATGGCGTCACGTCAAAGATCAGTGATTTTCAAAATGGCGGGCAAATCCTGTGTTTGCCCTTGTCTCTATTAAAGAAGACAAAGTGAAAGACAAATAATTAATACTAACCCTTTTTATGCAATGGTAAACGCCAAATTTATTACAATATCAGTACATGTATATTGTACAACATACAGCTCAGCAGAACAGGTGACATTATGGAAAAGAAAGGCAACAAGTCTTGATTGAATGCTAAATTCTCAGAACTGTTATAAAAGAAATATCTGATACAGGGTTCACCATTGTTTAATACTGCTGAACAATGTTAGGTGTTGAACATGTTGAATGGGTAGGAAACACATCAGCTCAATATGTAAAACGATTCGGGCTGTCATTGTTGAATATTACAAGCTGCAACTTGTTGAACAGAATGCATAGAGCCTGTCTCTACTTTTCGTTTTTGTTGTTCTACAAAACTGAAGGTGAAAGGAAGTGAAACTTTAAAAATTTTGATAAATGTAATTTGAAGTTGGATTTGGAGCATAACCATCCTATTGACAATTTCCATTCACAAATTGTGGGGTTTTTAGCCCCACAGGGGCGTAGCTACCTGTACGCATGTACACACGTGCATACCTGAAAAAGTGGAAAAAAGAAAGATTTGGGACTTGAGGGTGGGGGGAGGAGGTAGGGGGAGTGTTTGAAAACAGTGATCGTGCGTACCTCTGAAAAATTCCTGGCTACACCCCTGGCATTCTGTTCCTAAAATAATATTGGATGGTTATAATGTTAGCTGAAGTAACAGAGATATAATAAGACCAAAACAAATCTTTGGGAAAAAATATATTTTGACCTGAATATATAGCCATGTAGGTTTTGCATGCGGCAAAGGCATTTTGTATGTTTTTTTTTGTGAAAAATACATCATCTTTTGGCCTGATTTTGTCTCTCTTTCATTAACTTACATGACCATGTGTCATTACTTCAGTAAAAAAGTCCTTTCTGGACTCAAAAACACTTATTTGTCAATGGGAAAACATCAAACTTTGACATTGAACGGTTACATTTCTGTTCAATAGAAAATAAACAAAACAAAATCACTGCTTTTGAACAAATCCTGATAATCTTTTTTGCTAATGTTTTATATTGGTCTAAGTCCCCCCAGATATAGAGTTTGATTGGACAGATCTTACATAACATTCGCAAACTGGTAACTTTCAAGCTAAAAATAACGAGGGTTTTTAGTAGGTAAATAAATATTTTTTAAAGCTTGTCCTCTCTGTTCTTTTAAGCGTTGCAAATCAGTTTAAATGCGGTCTGGCAAAAGGAAGATACGTGAAAGAGGTCAAGCAAAAACAACTTGAGCTTTTAAATTGTACGCAATTTTTATTGTGACGTACATAAAAGTGTTCGATCATTTATTCCATTGTGACCGACACAACAATGCCAAGGTTGTCCAAGAAAACAAGCCGCTTATATAATGCAAGATATCACTAAATATCTAACAAATAGGTCATTCAGTTTCTATCTATATAATTTTACAACTGCTTCTTGTAGATTTCTCTAGCTTTACAATGAAACGTTTTTCAACGCAATGTTTTTCTCGCTTGAGCTAGCTAGTTAGTATGCAGGAAACGTGAAATTGAAAGACGTCTGCTGCTAAGCGAATGAATGGCGACATGAATGGCGGCTTTTTAAATCGTTCGGTGTCGCACGGAAAATGTTTCTGTCCTTTTTTTCAAGCGTTTTGGACTGGAAATCCTCGTCAAATGTTCATAAAGGTTCACAAAATAGCTGATCTTGAAATGTTTCTCGTTGCGTATAAGCATCGTTTGTTAGACATCACAACGAAGTGTAAACAATGGCTGTCTGCAACCGCAAAACATGGTTTTCCGAGAAATTCAACTAGTTCCTGTGTGGGTTACTCAGTGATTAAATGCGTCCAGAAATCACGCGTCTCGCAATTTCTCAACTTCTTTAAACTCTATAATAATCGAAAGGAGTCTAGAGCTTTGTTCACCTGCAACGCTCTAGCCGTTTCAATTGTTTGTTTCTGCTGGGAGAGGTGTTCAGCCTTCTGACGGCCTCTTTTATCAGGTTACCCTGCTCTAAAAGTTCCATTAGAATGCCGTAAGACGAAGAAGACGCAGCAGATTTTCTAAAAGGATCCGCCGTGGGACACATACAAGCTCGGAAACTTATTTCTGTGTCGAGATCGTCCACTGGCGAGCGTTCATCGCAGTGTAAAACATCGTTGTAACTCATTTCACCCATGGTTTCTTTCTGATTAACTTGAAGAAGATCGCGAAAATCGGAAATTACGGCTTCCATGGTGTCGTTTTTCTCTTTCTTTAACCACAAGTTGCCGCGGCAGTAGCTTTTCGTTGAAGGCATGATAGTCTTGAGCGTAAAGGGAGAAGAAATAAGGAGAGATTTGACGGCGAACGCAAACGTAAACAGAACTGCAATTGATGACACTGCGTTCTGTTATTGTTTGGCAATTGAAAGGAACTACAACGCTGGCTTTGAGCACGTGGAATTGGTATTTGTGGAAAACAAATAATTTGATTGGCTAACGAACAATGCCGTGACTGACGATATAACCGCAGCCTCCTCTCTGATTGGCTAACAAATGTAAGGCCACACCAAACAATTGTCATATTTATTTTAGTCTCGTCAATGGCGGGAACCAGTACCTTATATTTTTATTCCGCTCTGTCTGATCAAAGTTCGATTTTACTACGAAACTGAAAACAAGCACCCAAACGTGACAGAGTAAGAGCTACGAGACATATAACATAACAACAGTAATGGAAGAATACCCCGATATTGCATTTGACTTCCGAAAATAAAGTATTCCGGATAGTTTTATGCGGATTCCATTCCAAAAATCCGGATGTTCGAAGTCACAATACACTGCACACGGCTTCAATAGTTTTATAAATTCAATATCAACATCTGGAAAAGAAAATCTTTTTTTTTTAACATCCACGGCTCTGGCCAAGTTGCCGGTATTTTTGGATGAATTAATAATTTTGTAGCTTGCCTGTTCCCCCGGCCTGTTCCCTCACGAATGAAGGGTTTTTTTCCCCGCGCGATTGAAGAGTGATCAGTTTCCGCTCTTTCAAGGCTACGTGAAAGTTGATGTGAGAGGAAAACATATCTAGCCGACATTAACGAGTTCATGTATGACACTGGAACGGCCACAGTCAGAAAGTGAGAAAATGAACGGCCTCCGCAGCTTAATAAAAAAAAAAAGAAAAGAAAAGATTTTCGCTGAGTAGTTTGGTTAACGAAGCAAACGAAGAAAGCATTTTAAAAGGCATGACGATCGTGACGAATCAGGATTATCAACAAATCAAGATAAATCAACAGTGTGCTGAGTCAGTGAAGTTTCATCATAAGGCATATTGTAAAACATGGACTGGACTGGATTTGTAAAACATGGATTTGTAAAACATGGATTTGTAAAACATGGACTTGTAAAACATGGATTTGTAAAACATGGATTTGTAAAACATGGTTGGCTAGTAGATTTTAGCCTGCGTGCAGACGTATCCGATTTCCTTGCTCGTTTTCCGCGGGGAGCAAGGAAATCGGATACGTCTGCGCGCAGGCTAGTAGATTTTGGCTTCACTAGCCACTTTGGTTAGTGAAAATGGTAATGAACCGGACGGAAACGAAAGTGGAAATTCCGATTAATCGCAAAGGCAAACTTGACAGAACAGAAACTAAAACATAGACTAAACATAGACCCCGAGGAGAGTTAATAGTTAATGTAATGGAAACTTGAGACGTAATAGGCGCGTCGTATTTACGAAGCGGCAGACAAGATAATATTTGAAACGTGCAAGGTCAACCGTCTTCGTTCTGATTCAAATCGCTTCCAAAACGACTAAAAAAGACACAGAAAAACAGGTAAATAACAATATTTTTATTAAATGATTATGTTATAGCAGAAGCTCATACGTGATGAGCTTCTGGTTATAGCTAATAAAGCGTTTGGGTTCCCTGTGTGATGTCTGTTTACAGTCTATGTTTTAGTTTCTGTTCTCTCAAGTTTGCCTTTGCCTTTGCCGAGTCTTTTCAGCTTAAGAGGTCGGTATTTACACAAAAGCCTCGTATGAGGAAAACTGACTTAAATCTTGACTTTTCGGAGGATAATTGAGCCAGATGAGGTTCACCTTTGAACCGAAACTCGAGTCTTGCTAAGAAAGAATGTAAATGCTAAGCTATGAAGGCTTTAAAATGTATTTGCGAACTGCAGGAGTCGTGCAGGCCCGTCAACACTTTTTAACATATAATCTCTGACAACATCCGGAGGACAGAAAAAAATGAAATTAAAAAAGTCGAAAGAATACTTTTTGTTTTCATTTTACAAAATCCATGTTTTACAAATCCATGTTTTACAAATCCATGTTTTACAAGTCCATGTTTACAAATCCATGTTTTACAAGTCCATGTTTTACAAGTCCATGTTTTACAAATCCAGTCCAGTCTTTATTTTACAATATGCCTCATCATAATACTGATGTCATAAGTAAACAATGATGTATATTTTTATTCATCATATATGGCCAGGGTTTTCAGTCAGCTGTCTCAACTGCATGAAGGTTTAGAAATAGCTGGTTAAATAGCAAGAAACCGTATACGAGAATCCCGCTGCTTGTACGCTGGATCTTTGAGGATCTGCTTCAGCCAAAAATAATTGAATATAAAACTTTAAAGCAAAGCTGAAAACAGCGTATATTTTGTTGAGTACAATATTTCAGCTGGCCAGACCAGCCTTCTTCAGGTAAAAAAAATAGAAATAGAAATAGAAATAGCCACTTTTATGCAGTCATGGGTCTTTAAACATTGAAATTAAGGTATTTTACCGGGTTACCTACCGGCGACTATGAAAGGTAAACAATATATAGCGCGGGAAAATTTCTTTCAGGGAGAGAGGTTTTTTTTTTCTCATTTGATATATTTACTTATCTCACCGGTTTACCACTGAACCGTTAGCCACGAAGGAAACACCTAACGGGTTTGAAATGCAACGCTCAGATACAGCGGAAATTGATACTTGGTTAGATTTAATAGCCAATATTCCTTTCTGACTAAATATACGCATAAATATGCATGATTTTAGTCTCTCGAGAGCTCTTATATGTTTTCCGTAACCTTCACCCTCCTGTTCTACCATGCCGGCTTTGCCCTGTTGCATGCTGTTACAAATGTCGTATGCTATATTCCCCTTTAACCTATTGCCCGGGGGGGGGGGGGGGGGGGGGGTTCAACCTCGTTCCAAGGGTGTTTCCCTTTTGAAATTGGGACCGCCCCTCCCAATTTTAACTGCGGTGTTAGAATATTTCGAGAAGTTTAAACTACCTCTAATAAATAGCCTATGATGTCCGACAAAATATGATAAGGTAAATATCATGGGTTATGGCACTTCTTGTGGTCTGTGACGCCATATCTTGGATTTTACTCAAAATTCAAAAGTTTAGTTTTAGTTTAGTTAGGTTTAATGAATTCGTCACATATATGGATATAAATTATATACGAAAAAAAAGCAAGAACGGGAAGAAGAAGTTATCTTACAACAAGGAGGCAACAAAGAGTCGCCAATAAGGCTGCTTTTCCAACTGGCTTCCAGTGACTTTCCGGGTGTGCCGCGAGGGTCTATCCTTGGCCCGATCATGTCCCTTGTGTACATTAACGATGTTCTCAACTACATCCACTCTAACTCATCCATTGTCCTCTTTGCGGATGACTCTAAACTTTATCCGGCGAACTATCGACCACCCTGGTGCCGACAAGCTTCTTCAACAAGACCTAGACTGTACAAGTGGAGTCACGATTGGCAAATGAATTTCAACGGAAACAAATAAAAAGTGTTGCAGATTTCCAAGAAGAAAACTGCTTCAGCAACCAACAGGAACTACACCCTCAACGGTCGACAGCTCGAATGTGTGTCCTCCGTCACTGACCTTGGCATTACGGTTTCCAATGACATGTCCTGGTCTAGGCATATAGAAAACATCGTTGCCAAAGCCAACAAAACTCTTGGTCTACTTAAGAGAGTCTGATGGGACGTGTGCGACCTCAGTACCAGAAAGCTCCTACTGTGCGTTAGTCCGACCGAAGTTGGAATACTGTAGTAGTTTGTGGTCGCCCTATACTATCAAGCATCGAGCCCTCCTGGAGAACATTCAGCGAAGAGCTACTAAATTTATACTGAATTATCCACAGAACATGTCATATAATGAGAGACTAATCAAACTTAATTCACTTCCTTTAGAATTCCGTAGAGAAATATCTGATCTACTTCTTTTTTTAAAACCTAGAAATGATCTTATATCTACTGGCATTACAAACCACCTCCGTATTTTCAAGCCACAATTTAACATGCGAAATTTCGACCCTAATAACTATTTATTTTTTTATGATCATAGTCAGCCATAGGAAATCATATTTTATCAGGACTGCTGATCTTTGGAACTTGTTGCCATCTAGCACTAAAGCAATTAATTCATACACTTCGTTTAATTAAAGACCTGCTTAATTAATATTTACTAATCAAAGCTAACCAGTTTTGTGTGTGACGGACGAGGATCTTTACTGATAATGACAGACAAAATGTGGAATTATTGGAGCTGGAGGACAAGAAAAGTAAGTAAATCAACAGGATGTAACGAAATAATTGTAACTGAAATACCGTTCTAATAAAGGGTTTGCAGTTACGTATTTCTGTGGTTTATTATGAATTAGAATGACCATGAACGCTATATTATATAAGCCTCCCCTCTTTATTAACCCCTCCCACCTTTCTGCATGATAAGCAAAATTTTCTAAAAAATACGGAAATTGAAAATTAAGTAGTATTCAGGAGCCCATCAATATTGAAATATTGATGGGCTCCTGTAGCATTTTATCCAAAAATGTCCTAACCTCATGCTACTTATGACGTCATGTTCCGTCACCATAGCTACCGATGCTCCCCAAACTCAGCGCTGAAATGCGTCTCAGGGATAAACAAACAGCTACTAAAGATGGTATGTGCCGGACAATAAAGATAATAAATGCTGTTGAAGAAACATGGGTGAAAAACCTTGCAACCCTACTTTATCGGTTTCTGTCGTATTGGTGTCTTGCAAAGTTTACCGTTTTACGTAGTCAGATCAGCCTTGCAGTTTATCTTGTGTTTATCATTTTGGCTGATTAGGTCTCTCGCAGATCCTACGTATGTATACGTAGTTAGCAGCATTATCGTTTGCGGTCCTTTGCAGTTTATTTGCATCCAACATTCCCCACCGGCCCGCTTGCCCTTGTGCACGTCCGATGGTTAAGAGTAAATGAAAACACGAAAAAAGCAAGTGACACACTCAAACACCAACTCGCCTGCGGTCTGGCCAATACCTTACGCATGTGCACAGCCATATCACCCTGGCAGTGGCAGCCATGGACAGCTGTTTCGTTCTTCCCATAAAACTACAGTACTGTTTAATGCCGGAGAAAAAGACGCTCCCAGGGTGAGCAAATGATCGGTAAGTGTTTTCATCAAACTCATTACCACCAATCAGGAGCTTATTACCTATAAAGGGCCAAATCTCTCATCTCTGGGTGTATCAGTCATGTGCTGTCATTTCAGTTCCCATGCAGGGCGTAGACTGCTAGGACTGCTAGGAATCACGTGAAAACGAGTTCGGCGACTGCTGGAGCTTCACGTAGAAAAGCACCTCATGACAACAAACATGATCGTTACGACTGGAAGTATCACTTAAAACTGATATTAAACACTCGTGTATTTTTTGAATTCAAATTTAAGGAGCCGTGAATAGTATTTTCCTTCAATATAGCCCTGGCCCTGAGGAAGGCTAATTTTGTTAGCCAAAATATTGGCCACTAAATCTGAAATCAGCCCATTCGCCGTCGAACCAGCCTTGCATTCAGTCTGTCCTATACACTTCAAGTGACGTCTGGCTCGAAGACCCTCGAATATTTCTACATAGAGATCCGGCAAAAACCAAACCAGTGCAGAGAGAGTTCCGTTACGGAGCCTGCGCAGCAAGCGTTCCCGTACGAACGAATTTTTCCGCATTCTGGCCGCGCGAAAATTGGAGCGGGAGCAAAAAATCGGAGGACGGGGGGTGTCCCCAATTTTCGCGCGGCCAGAATGCGGAAAAATTCGTTCGTACGGGAACGCTTGCTACGCAGGCTATATTAAGACCTATTAATGCGTTGTGTGGACCTCTGAATTCAAACGTTTCTGATATTAAACTATGGGAGAATATTGTATATACGGACCACTATATCTGATATCCTACACGTTCCTGACAGCTGACGACATTTGTTTTCGCCAAACAATCAACATTATATTATACTAAACTACTGCTGGCCCTTGAAAACTTGTTATATGTAGAGTACTAGTGTACTCTATCCTATATAGGTGGCATTGTTGTGTACAGAATTAGAAGTGGGCATGTTTTGATGCAGGGCATTTTATGACCCAGTGAATTTTCCTTGTATTGCGTATTTTATGTCGGAATAAAAAGTTCAATTTCGTCCTTTGCATTTTACTTTGTAAGTGCCGGCCACCACCCCCATATCATCTAATATAGCTTTTAATTTAAATCTTAGTTAATTTTATTTATATTTTTTTATATCAATATGTTGTTTGTAATTTTAAAAATCGATTAGTTTTATACCTCTTATGTAAATATTTGTATTTTCGGTTTGTATTGTACAAAGTAAGTTGTTAAGACTTTTAGATTTTCATATATTTCATTTTTATTTGATTTTATACGATGTGTATTTGATGATATTTCATATATATGATTTGATTGGCCCAATAAAAGCCGATAAATATTACTAATATTTTTATTATTAAGTTCCAGAAAATTATCGCTTCAGCAATTTGTTTCCTAATAAAAATGCTTATAAGTCATTCCTTATATCATAATCGATGGGTCCCTGTTATTAAAATCCTATAAATGCCTTGTGCTGTACAAATATTTGATTACCCGCGGCTTGATGCCAGCGGCGCAGCTGATTTCCCTTTCGTAAACGGTCGATGCCACTTTTAACGGTCGATGCCATTATTAGCAAACGGTCGATGCCATTTTTAACGGTCGATGCCATCATTAGCATTCATTAGTAACCAAGCCTTTTTGTAATGGTCGATGCTATTTCTCTCTAGTTTATGCCTGGATTGGGACGAAAATAGGCTATCATTATTAGATAAAATTGGGCCTAGGTAAAGCGATTATTAGATCTAAGCTAGATTCACGGTTAGGTAAGATTTAGGGTTAGGGTGACCCGTTATTGATATATATTAAGAAAAGCACCTTTTATAATTAAATTTTTCTTGGGTTTGCCGGATCAACCCAGTAGTCTAGTGGTAAGAGAGAGATGTTAGCATGCAGAGGTTCCGGGTTCGATTCCAGGTAATTATATTCCATTTTTCTTTTTCTTATAGAAAAAATAATTCTAAAATTTGTGAAAATTTTTCTAAGTGTCGCTAAAATGGCAACGACCGTTTACGAAAGGGAAATGCGCAGCGGCGCATTGAAGCTGAGAAATTTCGTATCGTCCGTCCCAATTCCTCCCCGTCGTCAATAGTTCGAACGTTCTGATTGGCTTTGTGATGTAAACTGACGTTTCCATTGTCTGTTCCGAATATCGTTTGCTTAATCAACACAGCGAACAGAAATGGCCGTTCCATGATGTTTCAGCAAAGTGATGGCAAATTACTCCCGCAATTCCTCCTTTAAAGATGCACAAATCGCTGGATTGTACGATTTACAAGAAACTCTGGGATGCGGGCATTTTGCTGTGGTGAAAGTTGCAAGGCATGTTTTTACGGGGGAGCGCGTGGCTGTTAAAGTGATTGATAAAACTAAACTCGACCAGGTATCGCGAGATCATCTCCTCACTGAGGTCCGTTGCATGAAACTTGTTCAGCATCCGAATGTAGTTCGACTCTATGAAGTCATCGACACACAGACTAAACTATATCTCGTTCAAGAATTAGGCGATGGCGGCGATATGTATGAATACATCATGAACCATGAACAAGGTCTTTCCGAAGACAAAGCTCGACATTATTTTCAGCAAATTGTACTCGCCATCGACTATTGTCATAAACTACACATTGTTCACCGCGATTTAAAGCTGGAAAATGTGATTTTCTTCAAAAGTTTGGACGTGGCTAAACTCACGGATTTTGGATTTTCGAATAAGTTTTCGCCGGGTCAAAAACTTGATACTTCTTGCGGCTCGCTGGCGTATTCTGCACCAGAGGTATTACTCGGCGACTCATATGAAGCTCCGGCGGTCGGTGAGTAGTATTTATTGTAATGTTATGTTAGATTTATGCTTCGAAAGTTCAGTTACGTGTTCATTTCCTTGTGATGAGTTTGTTCGGTTGAATCGAAGCATATCGTTCCTGTTTAAACATAATTTTACATCATATGCTCTGTGGTTTAGTATATAACGCGGTATGGGGAAAGATGTCGTTTACTTTTTGCGGCCGGAATTTTCTCGTCCTGCCTGCAGCTTGGTGAAAATTATGTCCCTTGTTATTAAAATTTTCCTGTTAGTCGCGTGTATATATTTTGCACTGGTTTGTGTGTTGAAATTTATCACCCTTTATATTAAAAAATAAGTCATGCACAATAGACTTACAGTACAATTCGAAGCACACACCACATATTTGTCAAACGTTCGATCAGGCGGATATTGATGTTTCCTTTACATGTATTCAAACTTGTGGGTGAATTTTTTTAGATGTTCAACGTAATCATCAACATTCGGTTTTTCCCCCTAGCTGTACTGAGTCCACCGTGGGAGATTGGCTGTATAAGTTTAGTGATTGCGGCCTAATATCTACCTTGTTGATTGCCTATAGTGATTGGTTCTGTGATTATATCGTAGTTGAGTTTGAAGTTATTCTTTAGAAATCATTATTGTGTCGATAGCTACATTAATATTAAAGGTTCATGTCCTTGTTGATATTCGCACGCGAAGCAACACAATTTACACCTGCTTTGCAAACGTAATATACTTTAATTTTGACGAATTTTAATATAATTGTGCTTTCAGTTTTAATGAGCAATGACAGGTTTCAGTCTTTAATCAGGCTCTCGCTTTCTCGTTGCATCCTACATGTAACCCTGATCAGTTTTTGGCATTTCTTTCGTTACAATGCTCATATTTTAGGATTTGAATCATTTTAAAACGTACAGTTGAGGGGAATTTAACATGGCATTAGACAATTATCCTCATTTTATGCTCTTAAAGTACAAATGAAATGTGATTTCATGGCCATTGAGACTAAAAGTTTCCAAATTCATAAATGTTTCAAGGCACATCATATTTGGATTTGTAAGATGTTTACACAACGAAGGTATCTCGATTCTGTTTGCATTGCATGAACTGGACGAAAATACTTGCTCTTAGAGGTTTGCTAGTCTCACAAGGGGTATATTATATCCTATATTTATTTTGAAAACCAAGGATGTACTTTATTGAGACCCTGTAGAGGAGTGGAAAGGATTCTGATGCTCCTTTTCTCGATTTCAAAATGTCTGGTGTTCCTGTTTTAATGTTACTTGATTCTAGGGTTTTTAGAACATTCTAGGCTAGAATTGGGTCTAATGCTGTGTTCCAGCATGTCACTAGGGCAAAACATGTCTACAGAGTGTAGTCTGATCATGAATGAAAGTTGTTTTACTATGAAAATTGTTCACATCAGGTGGTGCATTGCACAAATCATGATCAAAACATGTTTTTTTCTGCATGAGCATGATTGAAACTACCTCAAGACAGTAATTTAATTCAATCTAAGCCAGACGAAACATGTTAGCGCAAATGTCATCTCCTTGTTAACGCTGTAATGCCCTTCAGTCCTGAAGGGCTTGACAAGTGAAATATAAAACCACAAATTATCCCACATTAAGTTTTAGCTCTATTTTATTTTCACTTCATATATAATTATAAAGATTTTTTGCAAGCTTTATAATATTATAATATGCCTGTTTTGTAAAACAGCGTAAGTTAAAGAAGCAGGCGTGAAACATGTTTTGAAATTAACAACTAATGTGAACGATGAAATTGCAAATATGTTTATGGGAATTAAATGTGTGTTGTGAAACATGTTTACTCTAAACACATTTCCATGCTGATGTGAATTTAAAAAACACAGTATTAGTTAGCGGGATGGATTTCCTTTCTTTTGCCACAGTGTCATTTAAAGTACAGTTGCTACTCTTTTAATGTACATGTACCTGCCATGTAGCATGAAGTGTTCACAGGATCTATTTTTTTGCCTGTTTTCCAACAATTCATGAAAATTAGATAAACTACTGTGAAAAAAAAAATATGTGAAAATTTACTCCATTACTGAATTTCAATTAAATTGACGCCAAACAATATCACGACCTTCTTCTTCTTTACATTAACTGTAACATAATAAACATGCAGTCTCTGGTTTAAAATTTGATAAAAACTCTAGATGAAGAGCTGCACCATCTCCTACCGATCAAAACAAACAAATGGATGGCTTTACAGTAAAATAAACAAGTCGACATTATATCCCCTTGTTGTTAGCTTGCCCGAGATCGGCAAAAATTTGTTCCTACACTGTAGTGGTAAAGTCTGAAATCCAAATCCACAAGAAGCAAAAAAATGGCAATCCATGCCCGGGGGGTACTTAACAAAGTTTTTTACGGGGATGCTCCGCCCCGAGGTCCAAACCCTTACCCTTTCATATACCGTTTTTGACAGAAAAGGTACCCCTTTCATAATGTCTTTCATTGAAAATGGTACCCTTTTCATATAGCCTTCATGTGCGTCTTTTTGATATATTTTGAAAGGCACTTTTATAATACTTTAATGGCAGTTTTTGCTAGCGTTAGTTATGCTTCAACTTGTGTTTTCGCTACCCTTTCCTATTTTTTTCGTGAAATCCCTACCCTTTCATATATACTTCAACTCGTGAAATCTCGACCCTATCATATACCTTCAGCCTAAAAAAGGTTACCCTTTCCGGCGGGGCATCCCCGTATAGCCCATTATAGGGAGTACCCCCCCCCCCCCCCCCCCCCCCCCCCCCCCCGGCAATCCCATGTTACTCATGGCAAGGTGGACTTTATTGTGCAGCTTACTTTCCTTCCCCACTGTTTGTTATCTTCTTTTGAAGCTGTTTTTCCAGTACATGTAGGTTTAATGATTGATATACCTAGTAATCATTTTGCTCTGTATGTGCAGTTTTTCTGCCATTTTGATGGATTGACTGACTGACTTTTGTGTTCCATGCTGTTAAATAATCAATTCTGTGGTTGCCACAGTCTGGTTTACTGTTGAGTGTCTCTACCTTGTAAGGTCATAAGACCAAAGTTTTTATTCATAATGATATTAAATAAAAAAGAATGCTCAGGCATCATAGTTCCATTATGACTCACAGCAATTGCATTTGAAGGGCCGAGAGCATGTCCAGCCTATATGACTTTTTAGGCCTTTTTTATTTTTTCTTGCTCAGATTTGTCCAATTTTGGCATGTGAACTAGAAATTAGTTGCAAAACATTGTTCCGAATTTTTTTCCGTTGTTTTTTCCGTCGTTTTCGAGAAATACCGTATTCAAAAAAAAAAAATCAATCAATCAAAGGCTCCTATTGTAACGCAATATTGCGTTAAGCTTCTGTTTTCGCACTGACACGGTTCGATATTTTTGTAAAATTAAACGTTAGAAATTTTGACGAACGCAAAAAAAGTAAATCACTTTCATAATGTCCAGTTCGAAGAAAGAAAGAAAAAAAAAAAAAAATGAGGCTGAGCGTGATTCGAACCCGGAGCCGTCCGAGCGCAAATCCCCGACCAAACCACTAGACCACAGACGAACACATGCTCACTTCAGCCTAAGTTTTATTATTAAAAGGTTGATACGCATCAAAACGCGTATCTCGATTTCAAAATCCTTTTAGATCGAATTTAATGTTGCATTAAAGACTCCAAATGCGAAACGTCTTCCCGCCGGCCAGCAACAACTCACTTCGAGCTGCCCAAAGCTGTATTTCAAGTGCCCGACCACGCACAGCGGACCCATCTACCACTGTCGCAAAGCATGTCGGGAAATCCTACAACAAAACCAAAATGGAGTTCCCTCCCGAAAGTTATTGCAAAATACTAGAAGTCTCAAAGCACTTCGGATATCGGGCATTTCGACCACGGCACGGGATGGGAAATGGCCCACAACTCTCAACGCTGCCCCTTTTCTGATCCGAAGTGATTCCAGACTTTCCCGCCGGCTCGTCTTCCCGACCAAGGTCCGTTTTTCACCTCGAGCGCTAAATGGCGCTTCAGACACAAGGAAGGACAAGAAACACGACTCGTTTCTTTGAGAAGTGCTAGAGACTCAAGGATTTCCGGACTTAATGATGTCTTTCAATCACCGGACGGGCCTCATACACGTTGGCTTACACACACGCTACAGAGGCGATGTGTTGCCGCAGTGAGCTCACGATAGATAAGCGAGCCAGGCGTGCGTAAATAACGGAATTTTCGTTTAGTTGTTGGCACTGGTCAGAAGTATTGCAGTCGCGTATTCTCACGGCCAAACTGCTTTCAAATGGCTTCGAAATTACGCTCTGAATGTACCGTCAAAGCACTGGAGGCCCAGAACTCTGCTTTTTTCAGGTAAATTGGTCAAATTCCTTAGGGTTAGTGCAAATTCGACAAGGGCTTGTGATATTATTCGTTGTACGATAAAATGAGGCTATTCTGAGCTATTCTGAGCGAGAAAAAATAGAAAAAGGCCTAAAAAGTCATATAGGCTGGACATGCTCTCGGCCCTTCATTTGGAGTAACTTCTTTGCCCATGTTGCATGAACTTGAGTGTGTCCCTTGAAGTATTTATTATCATAATAACAGGCTGACACTATTTTTTTTGCTAGTCGATGCTTATATATGTAACAATAAAATATATTATTTTATTTTTTTTTAATGATCTTCTCTTGCTTTTTTCAAAATTACTTTTATCCCGAGGAGTATCTAACTTAGAACAGAACCACTGTTGAACATTGTAATGACCTTCTATACAGCTGCAGGGTTTTCTGGAAGCTCCGGCGACCGAGCCTGGGGCCGCTGGCTAGTCAAAAAATATTTGGGGGGAAGATAAGGATAAATCCGTCCTATTTTTTTGCCAACACTTGTACATGTATGGCTATAAAAACAAATCCTTTGTAACCATAAGATAAAACAAAAGTGATTTCTTTCGGCCATGTTTTTCTTTAGTTGCTGCGAGCCCCCAGGCGAGTAGCACACTAATCTGTGGTTTGCCTGTGGTTCTTTGGGTTCCCTGCGCCTTATGTTATGCAGCAGTCTCAATTTTTGTTTGTCACAATGATTTTGAGCAAGCGTACGTCCAGCGGTGTCATCATAACTTAGATGCGCCTGGCTCTGGATGAGTCTTTCGCCGTCCATAGCATGTGCTCGCTTAAGTGTTTCTATTTGCTAATGTATCATGCCAAATTCAAACTTATTTGTTGCTCAGGATTCATCAAGGTCACGAACGATTTAGTGACATTTCACGGGGAAGGCAATATTCTTTTATGAGTTTTTCAGCGTTGTTACGTGCTCAGAGTTTGCCGATTGAACAATGGATCACAAAGAGCATTCATCAAGATCACAAACGATTTAGTGACATTTCACGGGAAAGGCAATGTTCTTTTATGAGTTTTTCAGCCTTGTTACTTGCTCAGGGTTTGCCGATTAAACAATGGATCACAAAGAGCATTCATCAAGGTCACAAACGATTTAGTGAAATTTCACGGGGAAGGCAATGTTCTTTTATGAGTTTTTCAGCGTTGTTACGTGCCCAGAGTTTGCCGTTTCACAAACAACTACTTATAATGGTACATGGTAATTCGAAAATGATGGCAATTGACCCAATAAATAAATGTATGAAATTATCAAAATCTGTATGTACATTTACTGTTTCCGTTATGTTTTATTATACTGCCCAGCATCTGCTCGCAGCATTATCATTATAATCTGTAACCTCTAGTATATAAAGCATATCAATGGTAGCAGTAACGTTTTTTATTGGATAATAAAAAGGTTAAAAACTGGCTGAAAATGAAATGACTTTTTTCATCTCTGTTGTCCCAAAAATGCATCAGAATGTGTCTCCAGTGTAATACTGTAAATCAATTATAGTCTTAATATGCAGAGCTGAGAATTGACATGAATTTTATGAACATTCCTGACCCCCATTTTAATAAATGTTTTTTTGTTTGTCAGTGCAGCTAAAATTGCATATTAAAATAAAATCAGTATTACAGTTATGTAACCTTTAGCTCTGGGTGTAAAGTTTACTTACTTAGACTTTAAATTTCGAATTTCATTGTTTAAAATAATCCACTGACTGTAAATATGTATATAACTGGTCCATGAATAGATTGGTTTGAAAATTGTTGGAAACCAGATTGATTTTTGTTTTGTTTGTGTCAGATTAGGGTAACGAATCTGAGACAAAGGGAAATAAAAATTTAGCTGAAACCAGAAAGAAGAAATTTAACCACAACATTTACACTTTAGAGGTTCTAATATCCATTTCTGCTCAATTAAGCCATTGCCTGTATAATGTTTTCAGCTGTCAGGTCAAATGCTTATGAAAAAGTGTTCCCGACCGATAGTTTGAGGTGTGCATGTGTAGAAATATTGCCATGCAGCTCAGTGTCTCAATCAAATGTATTTTTCTTAGGTTAGATTGTGTCATTTCCCTTTTCACACTTACTATGCTGTTGATCACATGATTGGAATGTTTACTCTATGTATTCATACAAAACAATGTACATCTACCTCCAACCAATTGCAGAGCAAGTGATATAATTTAGTGATCCAACTTGGGTTAGTGAAACACAGGAACAACAATAATCCTACTTGTTTTGTGCAGTGACAAAGGGCATTTATAACCAGCTAATTACATTGTGCCAATTACTGTGGTCCCATGACTAAATGCCCCCCCCCCCCCCCCAAGGCAAGGTCGTACCACTCGCGTGACTGAGGACTAGGTCACCTACTCTTTTCGAACAGTGAGAAGGTTCTTTAGTGACCCCTACTTATTTAGCTATAGTGGGAGAAGGTGTAGGAGACTAGGCCAACGGCTTAACGTCACCACCCATTGTGACACTGATCATCTGAACTGTGGGTCAATTGGCTTGTAAAGATTTTGACATAATGTGGCTTTATGTTTAGTGGTCAGCTTGATGTGAGACACTTGCAGCTGCTTCTGTGTGTTGCACACTTCTTAATATCTGGCAGTGTTGTCTTCCAATTATAATTACATGTATGTAATATGTCCTTGACTTTTTTTTTTAGATATTTGGAGTCTTGGGGTTATACTTTTCATGCTTGTGTGTGGCCGAGCCCCATTTTACGAGGCAAATGACAGTGAGACACTCATCAACATCATGGATGTTCGGTACAGTGTTTCAGAGCATGTTTCTTCAGCCTGTCAAAGGTTAGTATAAGTATATAATTATCTGATCAGGTGATGCATGCAGATACCGTTGTTTACTTACAGTTGTAACAAGAAAAACAAGAATTTGTTTTTCAGTAGCAGGGACCAATAATATTTTAATTAACATACAAATTCTATAGTTTTGTGGAGTTTATAGTGACTGTCATCTAAAGTATATATATAGCACTGAGAGGGCCACTCATTGTAAGTGTTATAGCTGTGCAATACTTATAGTGAGGCCCAATCAGTGGACTTCATCACCTCATGAAGACTAGCAGTAAGCAGTTGAAACGTCGCGATTTATTGTGCCTTAAGATAAGTTAATAAAGACTATTACGATAATTAGCCAACTCCTTCATGATATTGTTCTTATCTGTTTTTTTATCAGCCTGATAGAAAAGATGCTTGTGCGAGAGCCATTTCTGCGCTCCAAACTAGAAGACATTATGGAAGACTCTTGGTTCCAGGGGGGACACCCCCCAGTACTCCCTACCCCTGTCCCCCTAGTAACAGAACTCCCCCTCACCCCTGAAGAACACAACCATGTGGTGGACACAATGGAAGCTGGGAATATTGCTGATCGAGAAACTGTTCAGAAGTAAGAAGCAATATATTTTTTCAATTGAAGGGCCGAGAGCATAACCGACCTATGTGGAATTTTAGACCTTTTTTTATTTTTTCTCGCTTAGATTTGTCCATCTTTGGCATGTGAACTACAAATTAGTTGCAAAACATTGTTCAGTAGTTTTTTCTGTTGTTGTTTTTTTTCCCGTCGTTTTTGAGAAATACCGTATGCAAAAAAAAAAAAATCGAGGGTTCCTATTGTAACGTAATATTGCGGTAAGCTTATGTTTTCACACTGACACGGTTCGATATTTTTTTCAATTAAACGTAAGGATTTTTGACAAACGAAAAAAAAGGAAATCACTTTCATAATGTCCAGTTCGAGAAAAAAAAAGGATGCTGAGCATGAATCGAACCCAGAGCCGTCCGAGTGCAAATCCCAGACCCAACCCACTAGGCCATCGAGGATCACATGCTCAGTTCAGACTAAGTTTTATTATTTAAAGGAAGATATGCTTCAAAACGCGTATCTCGATTTGAAAATCCTTTTAGATCAATTTTAATGTTGCATTAAAGGGTAACTCCAAATGTGAAACATCTTTTGGCCAGCCAGCAAGAACTCACTTCAAGCTGCCCAAAGCTGTATTTCAAGTGCCCGACCAAGCACAGCGGACCCATCTGCCACTGTCGCAAAGCCTGTCGGGAAATCCTACGGCAAAACCGAAATGGAGTTCCCAGCCGAAAATTAGAACAAAATACTATAAGTCTGAAAGCACTTCGGATATCGAGCATTTTGACCATGGCACGGGATGGGAAATGGCCCACAACTCTCAACGCTGCCCCCTTTCTGATCCGAAGTGATTCCAGACTTTCCCGCCGGCTCGTCTTGTCCACCAAGGTCCGTTCTTCACCTCTAGCGTCAAATGACGCTTCAGACACAAGGTAGGACAAGAAACACGACTCGTTTCTTTGAGAGGTGCTAGAGACTTAAGGATTTCCGGACTTGATGATGTCTTTCAATCACCGGATGAACCTCATACACGTTGGCTTACGCACACGCTACAGAGGCGATGTGTTGCCGTAGTGAGCTAACGATAGATAAGCGAGCCAGGTGTGTGCAAATGATGGTATTTTTGTTCAGGTTGTTGGCAGTGGTCAGAAGTATTGCAGTTGCATATTCTCACGGCCAAACTGCTTTGAAATGGCTTCAAAATTGCGCTTGAATGTACAGTCAAAGCACTGGAGGGCCAGAACTCTGCTTTTTTCAGGCAGGTGAAATTAGTCAAATTCCTTAGGGTTAGTGCAAATTCGACAAGGGTTTATGATATTATTCGTTGTACGATAAAATGAGGCAAATCTGAGCGAGAAAAAATAAAAAAAGGTCTAAAATTCCACATAGGTCGCAGCAATTATCAGAGTTATAACTATCTCTTGTGATTGAGCTAAAATAACTGCTTATTATTTTTGGGATAACTTTTTTGGAGTTGTTGTAGTCCAAAATTGACTTACTCCTAAAGTGGACTTAAAAACTCTTTTAGGGTAATGATTAACTAAGGATTTTTAGGAGTTAAACACCACATTTGGAGTAAAATATTTATGATGTAAAAATGAAAATTACCCCATTCAAATTTAAGGAGTTAAAATTATGGCATTTGAACAAGGACATGTAGCTGAGGTTTTTTAAATTCAAATTTCCTATGTTTGCCTGTGTTTGCCTTTGCAAACAAATTGGCTTGATATTTAGGTGAC
The DNA here is from genome assembly GCA_024195265.1 of Dendrophyllia cribrosa. Lineage (NCBI taxonomy): Eukaryota > Metazoa > Cnidaria > Anthozoa > Scleractinia > Dendrophylliidae > Dendrophyllia > Dendrophyllia cribrosa. The sequence goes on from JAJLRJ010000002.1 coordinate 32,124,358, forward strand.
AATATATAGTCCTTTTTACAGTTGTGTGCTTGGTGACCTTGCCTTTGAGTGGAAGCGAGGCTGGAGGTGACCTTGCTTTGATACAAACCTTTCTGCCTTTCATATGTTAATAATGCTTTTCTCATGCTAACTAGCTAAATTTACATCTGAAAAGCTCCAAGGTCTGTATCAAAGCAAGGTCACCTCCAGCCTCGCTTCCACTCAAAGGCAAGGTCACCAAGCACACAACTGTAAAAAGGACTATTAGCCTAGCGGGCAATGAACATTTTATTAAAGAACAATTGGGCTCTGGAACAGTTAAGAGTCTTTTTAAAATCAAGCCAGTCGGTTCTAGTTTTTAAACGTCTTTTAAAGAACAAACTTTTAGACAATTTTTTAAATGCTCCTTAGCTTACGTATAGTAATAAGTAATAAGTTAATTTAAGTATTATAATTTGTAATTAAATAAGTTAAGCATTGCAATAAGTAATAAGTAAAGTATTGTAATTAGTTATTTTTATCGATTGTTCCTGATTGTTCCCCTTTGGGGAGGATGCAATAAAGTATGTATGTAAATTAATAAAGAAGTAAGTTTCTATAGAAACTGCGGTGCTGTGTCAGTGGGGGAGTGAAACATGAAGATTTGGTTTTTATCAACTGCGTTTATAAGGTAAATTGGTTGCTGCAAAAAGATTTAAAAAGCCGATGTTTCAAGCGCCAATCCTTCTTCAGAGCTAATTTTGGTTCAAATGTAAACAATCTCATGAAATGATACTTTTGCAATACTTTCAGGTCTTTGACAAACAACACATATGACCATGTGACTGCCACATATTACCTTCTAGCGGAACAACTATTACGGCGTTTGAAAGCAACAAACAACAGCTTAGAGCCTGCCATCAGGAGAAGAAGAACTAATGGGCGTCTCTCTTTACCAGAAAACAGGTGCCGGGAGGCACGAGAGCCAAAACCAAGGTATTGTGATTGTCTGTTGTTTTGCATCATTGATGTCGGCTGTGAGTTTTGACCAATGCTAGCTAGTTTACAGACGGTCTGAGGATTGAGTACAAATGCGAGCGACCTTGGACTATCTGTGAATCAGACTACCGGTACTGACTGTTTAGATTTTCATAAGTCACAGGCAAGGACCGCGAAAAATACATGTGTAGTGAATCAAACAATGATCACACACCATATGCTCATGTAAGTTATGTCTTTTGCAGCCATCTCTACAGATAAAAGTTGAATCTAAAAAATTGAAATGAAAAAAGTATTACAAGCTTTATGATTGCACTGTTGATACTTACAAATGATGAATAGACTCTCGTTTTCAACTCCAACTGATACAGTTTCATCGTTTCTCTTCATACTGAGTGAGCTTACTTGAAGATTCATTTGTTATCCGCTAAAGACGTCAACTTATTTCGATATTTGCGACTATTCTACTCGTAAAATCTTCACCAAGAATTCACCAAGAATTTCTCAAAAAGGCAAATATATTTCTTTCAAAACTCTCCCCAGTGCTCCTGTAAATGCCGGAGCACAGGGATACCAGCTTATTCTTGCTTCTAAACAGGGCTTATCTACAGGGTGAAATACTGTCTTCGTTTTCACTTACGTCATATCAAAATTCAGAAGCATTAAACCATAGATTTCGATTCCAAAATGTTTATAGAATTGTAAAGAGTTTAAAAATTTTTAGTAAGAAATGTATGGAGCGGCCATCTTTGTGCCCCACTCAGGGGCACAAACATGGCCGCCAAAAATTCAGTCTTAATTACACCAAAAATCAAATAAAAAATATTGTATTTGCTATAAGCTCCATTAACTCGGCTTATACGCACTTATAATACAAACAATAACTTTCAGCTGATTCATTGTTTATTTTCACGGCTTATCTTAAATAGCGTGACGAATTGCGTGACACATTTAAAACCTTAGTAAATCGGAAGCAAAACATCGTCAAATCTTGAAACTTTTTGTGAAAGATTATAACACTGGTATCCACATACCATGTTAGAAACAGCTTTGTAGGATGTATACTTTCAGGAGCCCGTGATGGGCTCCTGATACTTTAGATTTTTGAATTTTTATGACGTCATGTGAAAACCATTTCGTTTCCCTAGCAAAAGTAACCATATTCCTATTGGAAAATGATATTTTTTATTTCTTTCCAAAGACAAAAATTACAGTATTTTACAGGCTATCACACCATTTTTGTGTGCGTTTTTCGCGACAAAACTGCCGACTTTGTCATGCCCATTGGCTTCCTTGAGTCGAGGAAGTTGACAAAAAGACGAGACGAGTGTGCAAGGGGAAAAAATCAATAATAATTACTAGCTGCGGCTTTTGTAGGATCCTGCGCGGACATTCTCTGGGTGTGTCCTGTAGTCACTTTTTCTTTACATCTCATGAAAATTAGAATGGAGTTCGTGATATGCGCGAATGGAGTGCGTGACATGCGCGAATGGAGTGCGTAACATGCCCAAATGATGTATGCATAGGTGTCTTGGGATCAAGCTTCATTTTTAATCTTTAATTAATCTTTAATTAAAAATAATTGCCAATAGCGAGGCTAATCCGGCAATGGAGCAACAACCCGATAACCCCATAACGACGACTAGAAGTGAAGTTAGTTGAATACCCCTATGATAAGTTAATTTAATGTGATATTTTCCTCAGCATTCCTGTTGTACAGCTGGTAGAGGACAACGAAAACGACTCTGAAGCTCATTCCGACACCGACTCTGGCTCAAGCTCCGCGCGCTTGCGCCGCAACTCCTCCGGAAGACTGGCGCCAAGGGAAGGACAAATACTGAACGAGACCATCAAGGCGCATGCAGTCGAGGCTGATGAAGTTCTGCATAGCTCAATGGAAGAGGAAGACCTGGTACCAGGAAGTTATCCAAAAACGCATGGAAAGTTTGCATCCATGAACGCACTTCCAGATCATCAACCTTCCACCTCAAAAAAGTCGCAGTTTTCGACCGAGAGCACGCATGCGCCTAGTTTTCCATCTTTGACGCGGCAACACGAAAGAAGGATGGCTCGCCATAATCGATTGGGAAAAGCGAAGAGCAACCCGCTGAAGCTGAATCAAATTTACGAGGAGCGCGAATCGGATTTAGATGACAGTCCAGTAAATTCACCGCGCGTTGAACGGACTAGAAAGCATCTCGGGGGAGGGGTGATGAAATCGAAGAGGACAACACGTCGCCTGTCCCCGGTACCCTCTGGAGGCAGCCGGCGCTCGTCTAGTTGTAGTAGTTCGGATGAGGACGAAATAGAAAAACACATGCGTCGGCTCAAAACCACTTCTGGCTGTAAATTGAATTCAAGGCGCGCAAATACTGATGATGGCAGCTCCGACGGTGATAACGGAGGGGGAACTGGGGTTGGAGGAGGGGGGAGTCTGGGAACTAGAGGCCTAGTCCCTTCTGACAGCAGCTCAAACGGGGAGAAGTCAACGTCGAATAAAAATCCGCCCTCTAAGCAAGAGAATAATGGCAAAAATAACTGCTTAGTTTTAAATTTAAATGGATTCGTTCCTCTGCGTGAAGATCTGGGTGTAATAGAGGAAAGCAATAAGGAGAATGTGGATAATAATAATTTGAGCAGTGATGTGGAAGAAACGGAGAACAGGGCTAAACTTGAAGCATGTAACGGTAAAAGGAGTCCTTTGATCGAAGAGTATGACGTTTTAACGTTAAGTCCTAAGGGAGATGGGGAACAAGATCGAAACAGCTTTATCCGGGAGAAGAAAAACAGTGCATCAAAATACATGCGGACAAGTGACCCTGATGGAGAAAATAGGACGATAACTTGGAGTAACACAGGTGATCAGCAAATAAGCAGAGACAAGCGAAACTCGTTGGATGGTGAGGTCAGCTTAGAGCTGACTGATATGAGCCTGAAATCCAAGGATACTATGAGCCTTGTGGAGGATACCAAGAAAAACATGCGCTTGCTTCGTAATCCCACCATGCAGACAGTCACAAGTAATTGTTGTCAAATATTTTGATTACACATTAAGTTTGTTTTTAGTGCTTTTTTGTATTATATCTCTTTGAATTTGTTATTTTCTAATTTCTTTAAAGATGTTTTAGATTTGCTTTTTGCAATCCATTTCAAATGTCAGTTATTTTAGAATTTTGAACATCGGTCGCCGAATTTCGATGAGATTCTTTGTGGCTAATCTACTTTACTCTAGGCACCTTCTTTCCATGTCAAATTGCAGTATCTGTTTTTATCAAGTCAAGTCACTAAAAATGTTTATAGTTTGTTTCACTATAGAAAACTAAAGAAACACTCACCGCAACCAAACCAATTGATTTGAGAGAACAACGTTCGATTGAACATCGGCTATGAAACTACTCGAGAGTTTTAATACCTTGATGAATAATCTGCGACTGTAAAGATCGATCTGGCACAAATTCAAAACCCTAGACGTCATTGTTAGAGCAGTTTTCAATTGAGTATCGTAAAACCAAAACCAAAGTAATTACTCTGACCAATCACAGCAGTCGTAAACAATCCAATGAACCAATCAGAGCTCGAAGCAATTACGTGTCGCGGGCGCCAAGCGCGGGAAAACGCGTGCGAGCAAGTCACGATTGGTTTTGGTTTTACTTCTGATTGGTCGAGAAAGTGGCGCGAGATTTTTTAGCCAATCACAAAGCGTAGCAATGCAAAACCAAAGCAATTGTGTAATTACTTTCGATACTCAATTGAAAACTGCTCTATTGCGCATTCAAAAACAGCATTCATCTAGGCATTGGAAGAAAACTATGGGATAGTGCCTCTAGCATTACTATTTAACCCTTTAACTCCCAAGAGTGCCAAACATCAAAATTCAAGAAAAATCCCAAATTTCGTTTTGTAAAATACTGCAAAATCAATAGTACCGACGGAAAGTACTGCCAAACAGGTTTCATTTGAATGGTCACACGATATGATTTCGTCCACAGACCCAAGAGTTAGAGCTACACTGCATATCTTCATAATTCACTGTGGGAGTGAAAGGGTTTATTCAATGTGTAGCTTCTTTTTGAAGAAGAAACACAGTTTCCCCGATTTATATCGCACTAACTGACAACAAGCAAATATTTGGTGTTGTTTCTCTTTCACGATGACTATCAATTGTTCCAGTTTATAGCGGAAGAAACATTGATAATATCTTGTGGCGAATAGTAACCAAGAGTGCTAAAAAAACACCTATATATTTGCAAACTTGTCAGCCATTTTTCTTGGCAAGTAATGTGGCATCGCTGATCTTTTTGCTGGCTTCTCGCGGAAAACTTATGTCGTAAAGTTCCGCATGCACGCTCAGTTATTATGCGTGCGCGGTCTTTCACAAGCATACAGTGTGTGTGCGCACTGAATCTCTACCAGTTGTCTAAAAGAAATGTATGTACTATATTTCTCTCCTTAAATCAAGGGAGTTAAAAGCTTGAATATGTTTATTATTAACTCTGTACAAAGAATTTTAAACAAAAATATATATCTGCAAAATTAAGATAAGTAATATAGATAGCAATGCTGAAATAATATCATTCTTTACAGGGCTCAAAACTAGCCGAGTGGTCAGTGACATCTCGTATTTTATTAGCCAAAATAAATTTTCACTAGTCTGTTTTAATCTTTTTTCTCTGTCACGACAACTCAGTCAGATGAATTGTCGCACTGAATTTGAAGAACAGCATTCGGCTTTCTGTTCTCTTTGCATTTATCAAATCCATTGAAAGTAGTATTTCTAACCGATGCTGTACAGTTAATGTAGTTCCATAAGTGGGTATAAGCCCAGATTCCATCTTGGGGGGTGGGGGGGAGGGGGGGGGGGGGGGGGGGGAGGGTGAGTAAGAGGGGCACCCGGAGTGAAATAGACGAAGGGCCCGGATCCGCCACTCAGATAGCCTACTGTTAGTCTCGAGCCCAGTAATTATTTTACTTCTTAATTCCAATAACAATGATGCAACGTGTATTTTTTAATTTATTGGCCATTCTTGACAATGATTGGCGTTTATTGTATAATATGAATTATAAAGTTACTGTATATGCGTGGTGCCCATTTGTAAAGGAGGCACGCGAATGGATGCCATGAACTTTTAAAAATTGAATAAAAACTAGTGGCGGTGTTAGAAGTTACGTTCATCCTCGTTAATTTCGAAATTACATGGGCAAATGTTACGAGGATTTTGTTTTCATTGGTCAAAACTTGTTGCGTTCGACGATAGGAGAACGCTTTCTAATCTCGTAAAGGCAGGCTCTAGAGATTTTGGTGAAAGCCAAATTAGCAGCCCCGCACATCAGGGGCACATCTCGGCTGGAAACTGGTACCCACTTTAGGCCTCGTTTCCATTCTCGTGCTCAGAATCCTTACCGGCAGGCATGGAACTGTGATTACTCCTGGTGCAGTGGAACCTCGATTTAACGAACCTCTATATAACGAAGTCCTCGGTATAACGAACGATATTCTTCAGCCCGGCAAAATTACAAGTAAAATATATGGAACATAACCTCGATATAACGAAATCCTCGTTATAACGAACACAATCCGGCAGCCCAAACGTAAAATCTACCCCGATATAACGATTAATTAAATGTCTACGCGCGACAAAAGATGAATGCGGAACAGACCAACAGTGTATGCTATAGGGCAAAGGTATAACCTGTACAGTTTTCCAGTGCCGTTATATTTATAGTGTACTGTAGCTTCATACAGGTATTAAAGTGCAAATGTTATTTGTTGAGATGAGAAAATACGTAACACCGTTACAAAACAATTATTATACCTCGATATAACGAACATTTTGGTTGTTTTTCCGCAAATTCGTTATATCGAGGTTTTCGATATAACGAACCCTCGATATAACGAACCAATTTCTCCAGTCCCTTGGGACTTTGTTAAATCGAGGTTCCACTGTAAGTAGTTAAACTTTTTAGTACTATGGCTGATAATTAACAATATTCACCGAAGTGGAGGTGGATAATTATTTAAGTATCCGTATCAAACCAGTGGATAGCCAGCCAAAAATAATTGCTTTATTTTTGAAAAAATGGGAAAAAAGCTCGCGCGCGAAATCCAGCACAGTGCTAGCAGGTCATAAAGGAAATACTCCCAAGTTTGAGTAGCCAATCAGAGCTTGCGAAAATAACTATTTCCCACTGGCTTGGTATATAGTAACTGACATTAGTATAAATCTACTAGCATTCTATAACGAATGCTGTTCTCTTATTGGCTACGCTACTCACTAATGGCGGCCGCTTCTTCGCGTTTTCCAAGTGTTTGTTTTGAACGTCTAGTAGTTTTATACTTACTAAAACAATTATATTATTCGCTCTTAAGTTATATCGCGTGACAGTTGATTTTGGCTTCGCCCTCATCAGCTATCACGCGTTAGAAATCTCGAGCGAATAATCTAATTGTGTAATAGTTTCAGTGAACTAATATTATAATTAAATGTTTTAAAAAACTAGCCCATTATTTTTGGATTGCCATTTATATGCTATCATGATTTGGATTTTTAAAGTGATGCTGGAAAGGGGTGCAGGATTGCAGTGGGTGAAAGTGGGTTACAGTTCAGATCAGTTCATCAAATTTGATTTCGCGACCGACGGTCAAGAAATCAAAATCAGCATTTCTTGTGGAATTTTGACTTTTAGGCGTTATTGTATCTCTCTAATTAGTATTTTTTCTTTTTCAAGACAGAAAGCATTCTTAACTGAAGCAAGCTCCAAGTCGAGTTTAATTTGGGATTAATTTGCATGAGTGAGTTTTTCAAAAAGCTCAAATGCAATTTGAGCTTTTTGAAAAACTCACAAGTGCAAATTAATCCCAAATTGAACGAGAAAACCGTATGATTACTTATTAATAATTATACATGAAAAACTTTGCATCCATTTTTGTTTGGATTTTTTTTTTTTTTTGCAAAAATTTTTTTTTGAATTTTTTTTTTCGATTTGTAATTTGCACTGGTGTTACACTTTTTGCACTGGTGTTACACGTTTTGCACTGGTGTTACACTTGAACTGCACTGCTCTTAGCCAATCAGAATCGAGTAATTTTTTCATGTATATTATTATCATGAAAACACGATATATCAGGCGGGACAGTGACCCTTTAATACCCTTGTGCTATCGTGATTTGTCAGTGGCGAGCAGATCAATTATTTGCCGAAGCCAGATAAATATTAAATTGAAAAACGAACTTGGTGATCGAATGATAAAACAATTGTTGGTTGAACTTGGCTGTCGCAAAATTTCTGCAAATAATTGATACATACTTTATTTTCACTTCCCCAAACGAGGCTTTCCCGCAAAAATTGATCTGCTCGCCACTGACAAATGACGATTTCAGTTTTGCTCAACCTCGTCCAAAAATTGATAAATATCTGTAGTTTTATTTGTCAACTGAAGTGTCGGCGAAGTGTCAGAAGTTGGCGGTGCCGATTGTCGACCGATACTTTACCGATACTGGACCGACGATTCACCGATATATTGCCGACACACTACCGATGCTATCGCGACTGACTGTCGTCACTCAGAACTTTTTTAGCTCCCAGACTTCCCAAGTGCCGATGACGTGCAGCGCGGCAAATTTTTGCAAAGTTTGCAGGTATAAAATCAGATTTTTTTTGCCTCTATTATAGATATTTACATCACTTTTCTCAAAACATCGGATGAATTCATGATTTCATGCGTATTTACTTCTCAGTTTCCCATCAGTTGAGATGTTTATTGTGTGTTGACAGTTGGTTGAATGTGCATGATCTGCGGCGAGCTCATTCACGGCTCCGGTGCAACGAGGTAAACGGCGAATGCACTCGTGAAGTTAATCGTTTGCAGGTAAGTTTAAGTCTATGAAAAGTGAGCTTATCACTTAAATTAAGAACAGTTTGCTATTATTTTGGTTTAAACGGTAAACTTACAAAACCAAAAACTTTGAAAGGTAAGTTATTAGCGTGAAATACGCTGTCCTAGTATAAGATTAAGTTATAAGTAATATTAAGCTTAAGCTTATATAAGCTTATATTTAGCTTATTAGTTATAGGAAAAATTGAATTCAATGTCAAGTGTCTCGTATTAAAAAGTCGATGCCTATATCAATTGATAAATTAAAATATTAGGTAAAATATATGGTCTTCTGTGTCTAAATTCTTGGAATACAGCTGGAGTATATATAAAGCGCTATATTTTTTTTTACAAGTGTCACTCTCGAAATGCTTTCTAGCCTAGCTGCACACTTCAAATTTAAACAGAAAATATATTTTGCCTAGTATCTAAAGTTTGCGATTCATGATTTATTTATTTAATTCAAATTTCCTTTTTTTCCAATCAAACATTGTATGTTGCCAGCCGGAGCCCGTTTTCTCTCGCGTTCCCAATTTCGCGCCATTTTTGTTTTGTTGTTTATATAGCTGTAGGCACAGGTCACCCAGGATACATCATTCAAGACAAAAAAATCTTGGATTTTCTGCAGTCTACTGGCTGTGTAGCACTTAAATTTCTCCCTATTCAATACGCGGTAAAGAAAAAAGTTATGATTAGAAATAATATATTCATGAATCAAGTCTGCTGATCAGTTAGAAGGGTTTGTTATGAACGTCTGTTCATATCTATAAACAATGGCTACAGTCATTTTAAGTGCTGTTTCTGTGTATAAAATAGTTTTCTCTCCTTCGTGATTTTTTGAAAACGTCGAGAGCCATCGAAAGATTTGTAAGGTTTGCTGTTATCAGTTAGGACTCTGGCAACTCGTCTGCCAAACAACAACAACACAAGTTTTTTTGTAAAGTAACAGTTCTACTACCCCTGCTTTCTTTACTGGAATTATTGTTTAAGTGCCTGTAACCCTCATTTTTTTATCGCAAATATTGATTCTTTATCAAGTGAATAATTAAGTGGTGGAACATTTTTTTATTTGAGTGTTGCATCTATGAGTTACAGAGGTTTATATCTCCAATATGCTAATGATGTGAAGCCATGCCAGTAATTTATATTTTTCTCCTTGGGAATTCAACTATAGCCTGCATAGCTGGCGGGTTTTTTTACATAGCTATTGCCTGATTTAGTCACAATATTTGTTAAAATTGTTTACAGAAACCATAAATTTATTTGATAATATGAATGTTAATAAAATGTAATTTATTTCTACCAGCATATTTTTGTATCATAAATGAATACTGGAATGACATCACAACTAAAAAAATATTCCACCACTCAATTATTCACTTGATGTAAAATTGATATTTTCAATTAAAAAAAAGGTATAGGCACTTTAAGCCATATGTGATTGTCAAACTTGTAATTAGACAGGAATTTTTTAGACATTTGTGCTTGGAAATCACTTGGTACACCTCGATTGTAAATGTTAGTTTAGTGACCATTCAAATAAAAGCTATTGAGCAGTACTTTCCTGTGGTGCTGTTTATTATGCTGTACAAGGTGGTTGTAATAACTTTTGAGTCTTTGGATGAAATCCTACCATGTGACCACTCGAATAAAAGCTTTTTAAAAGCACTTTCCCGTGAAACTGTCTATTTGTTGAAGTATTTTTAAAACAATATTGATTTTGTCCTCTCTTGGCAGTGAAAGAGCTCATCATTATTCGGTGCGGTGGATGGAAGTAATTTCTTTGCCATTTAAATACAACTGGGACCACAACCCTTAAGCCTTCCTTTGCAACTATGAAAGACAATATAGGAAAAAGTGACTTGTTTCGTAAGGAGTCGAATTTCCTTGATACAACACCCAAACTTTATCTGTTTTCGTCACATCAACTAGACAAAACTAATCGTGATGGTCCCCATGTTTTGTTAAACTAAAAAAAAAACTAAATTCCTATTGGACAATATTCTTATAAATATCAATACCTAAGGACAAAAAAAATCATTTGCCTGAGGACGAAAACCATTACCCTTCATAATCTGTACGTCCAAGATTACTACATTTACAACGGCAGTTTTAAAAATATGTCAATCTTGCAAGTCTTTTAAGTCTATCTAGAATGATTTTCTCTCCCAAATATTAATATTTGAACTTGACAATGATGTTGACAATGATGTTGGTCACTTATTTTCATTTAAGACTGCCTTTTGATAAAAGTAGTGTAATAGTGTAAAATGGATAGCCAAAATCTCTGAAATGAAACCGACCTATTTAAAATACGAGGAGATAACGCGGTTTGTATGTATTCAAGTGTTTAATTACTCCGAAAACCCCTAAAAGTCCTCGAATCTGTCATTTCATTCATTTCGTTGGTTTTGCTTCAAATTCAATTAACAAACGCATGACTTGCAGATTTATAGGCTGTTATGCTTAATTTTGTATTAAGTCTTATCTTGCGTTAATCAGTTTCAATCATACATGTAATCCAATGGAGACCAGAGAGAAAAAAGACAGTTAAGGATAAAGTACTTCCGTGAAAATTCCGAAGATGGCACTGCATTATATATTCATTTTTCTAATAAAACAAAAAAAAACTAAATAAACGAAGTTTTTCCTTAAGGCTGTGATCTGGCCCCAAATCTCGCCAAGAAAAACATTTTTCCAATGAAGAACAAGACTATCATTAATTTACGAAGATGCCGGAGACTGAAATCTATTAGCAGCAATGTTTGTTTGGTTAGGATCGGAAACTAAGTTTCCTACTCTCAGAATCGTAGAAGCTGAAAAAAATCCCCGTCCCTGGCTCTTATCCAAAGCCATATAAGAAAGAGTATTTTTATTACTAGTGTAACATTCAAATTCTACACGAAGATAGACACGCGTTCACAAAATTAATATTATTCTAGCGTGGGCATTCTTTTTTTCACCTGCAGTCCATTTCTTATCTAGAACAAAGTCTCCATAAATCCCATCTTTTGATTCGCCTTCGTTATCTTATCGCCTCTTTTTGTTTTTGCATATAATAACATTCAGATTCTTCATTTTTAGATGTTTTTGGCGCAAAAGTACGTTTATCGCTTTAGATTTATTTTTTACCCTAATTTGATATATCGAAATTTTAACCTATAGAATGAAATAATTTATTGCTAGATCATCGATGACGCTTTTCGTCTATCAGATAATCCGACTTTAGTTTTCCCATTGCGAAATCTAGCGTTTAAGTTTGACCGTGTCAAAAACGATTTCCCTAAAATGAATATCATTTCAATTTTGAGCCATTGAAATAAATTGAAATGTGCTCAAAGCCAATTGCAAACATCACAAATAGGAAATCTCATTGAATTGTATTTATGTTTTCCCGTGCCGTAATTGCATCGCAAAATTCGAATGGTTTTTTTGGTTTGTTGTTTTCGACTGTAGTGCGGATGCCTCTAAAATTTAACTGTGGTACGCAATTCATAAAATTTTTGATAAGTAACACGCCGTCTACGAGATGCGAAAAGAGTAAAATCATGGCTGAAATGTCATAGAGGAAATTGACTTCTGACTTCCCACGGCGTCATAAAAAGAGCAATTACCCAGGCGTCATCAAACTTTCTCACCAAAAACACCCATCGTAAGATTTTCCTAGCAATTAAGCCAAACAACAAAATTGACGCGAATGTGCTAGAAACCTTGCAATTAATTTAAGCGTCTATATTACTTTTTCAGCCAATTGTCGGCCGGCGGACGATCGAAGAGAGAGTGGTGAATAAATTTTGTTTCGAAAAAAATAACCGTCTATAATACCTCTAAGTGAACGGAGCTCGAATTTTTCTATTTTCTTATCGTGGTATTTGTTCGTTTATGTATTGTGATACCCCTTAGCGACACCTGCACAATTCTTTCCACCGCAGGGTTTTTTTCGCTCACGGTCAGCTGAAGAAAATCCTGCACCTGCCCCGTAACTTCATTAATTATCCCACGGCATATTGATTAATGTTGAAAGTTACAATTATCGCCATACGGCACAATATTCGCGTGCGTTGAAATCAGAAATCGTTGTTTTATTATCCGCTTCAAATTTCATCTTCCCCATGTTCAGTTTTTTTAAGGAAAAAAATCTAATTCTCGAGTAATAGCTCACAAAACAAATTAAACGACGTTTTTAATTAGCGTTACACTCCAATCAAGCTGTCAATTTGCAATTAAGCAGAAAAAGGCGACTTTGCGGCGAAATTGTAATAAATTCTGGCTCTTTTTCTCTGCGTCGTTTTTATTTTTCCGCGCCACACACCTGCTCAGATCACGTGATCACTCATCATGGACAAATCGCGTCTCGGTTAAATTTAACAATCAACCAAGTTATAGTGAAAGCCAGCCACACGTAAACACACACATTCGTTGTTGTGAAACATGAATGTATTTATTTCGCTGAACACCTGCATTGTGTTGTGACCGAGCGTTGGTTTTGAGTGTAAAGTTGTCGTACATTTGTGCTTCGACCGCAACCAGCTTGTCAGGCATATTAGCTAGCTCCGGCGAAAAATATGAGCGATACATCACGCGCTTAAACGACGAATGTTGCCTGTTCGACACAGCCTTCAGTTTGTACGTGTTCGAAAACACCCTACAATGTTGGAAAGCGATATTTCGAAGCTTTATCCCGGCCCGAGGAGATCTTGTGAGTATTGCTAATATTACTATATTTTAACTGTACAGCCTTTCAAATTTTTTTCCATATGAACTTGCTTTTTTGTAATAGGCTTACGCAACTGAAATGTCTTTAGAAGAAGTCATTGTGCATTTTCTGTACAGTGCATGCAGTCTTGTTGTGCGGTACGAGTTTTTCATGAGTAAAAAATTGTACTATAATTTTTCATGTCTCCTTTAAATGCAACTGGGTTTTTTTCCATGTGCACTGACATCGTTTTTGTTCGGATATTTTGTATATCATCTGGTTTAAAAACATCAAGGAATCACTAGGAGAAAAATGATGCGATGAAGGCGGTTGGTAGAGGTTTCGAATTGTATTTTACCACAAGTAAAATTGAATCGGCAAATTGTCGAAAACTACCCCTAACACAGCATGATGAGAAATGATGCACGAACACGAAAATATTTTATTTATTTATGCACGAACAATTTTCCAAGCTATATACTCACAGGAGCTGGAATTGAATTGAATTGACTGGGTCAATTGGACTGATATAATGTCACTGCACTCAGCATGTGTTTTCATATGTGTTCAGTTCTGAAATGCGACCTTGAATATTTCACCCGCTTCATGAATAAGTGATGTCATTTCTTTGGGCTGTTAGGCACTTTAGTGTGGCTGGACATTTAGTGTAATTCAAGCCACTAGAAAGCGCTTAATTTTTTTATTTGTCGCCTTCTGTCTGATAGAAATGCGTTTTCATCGGGAGGACCTCAGCCGTCACTTATTTTGTATTGGTTTCCCAATAACACGAAATACCCCGATGCGATCAACGTTACTTAATTGGACAATTTCAAAAGGAGAAATGGCTTTGTTTAAAACCGGACATGCCGTATGCAAAAACAGAATTTTATTAATAGTACACGCGACAGGAATCCACATAAATATCGAAAAGCTTTAATGAGAACATCTTCTCCGAGGCATCAAATTTAAACACCTCTATACATTTTAACGAAGTCGCGGACAACGATTTTCACTCAAAAGGCAAAACTGTTAAACGATTAATTTTGTAACTTGTGACTTCTCTGTTCTCACGTTATTTGAATTTGTTTTATTTTTCTCCATTATGCCTCCCTTATTTCGCTACGTTATACACAATTACGATCACTTGTCAAAGCGTCGCTAGGAGATTTATTAATTTTACTCACGACCAAAAACCAGTTTCCACGAAACGCTTCGTCCACGAAAAAATCTAGTCTCCAAGCAACACATTTTCGTCAGGAAAATGACCTTGAGAGGTGTCTTTGAGTCTTTGATCCGGAACAATTCAGTAGCAAGCTGTCTTTTATCGCAAAAGCTTCCTGAAAAAATATTTATGTCAACTGATTTAAAAATCAGTTTGAACATCGTGCGGCTTCTAATGAATGCGATTTTACTTGTAAGAAAGCAGTGAGACAGCTGAATATATCGCATACGGACGCCTGAACAAACGAGAACGCGTCTGGCTTTGCTATACTGCACTTAACCGGCGGCCAAAACCCATAGCAACACTACGGGGATGTCAATCATGTCGTCATGGAGAAGAGACAAAATGTTCAATTCACACGTTGTTTTCTGTTTGAATTTTAAGGCAAAATTGATCGCGCTTTCACTGACTTCTTTTGCGGTTTATGTTGTTTTGAGGAAAGTGGGTCGGCCATGATCGCATACAAAGTTCCATTAATTCATATATCATGGTCTTCCCTGTCAAGGTGTTTAATTAAAAGACAGGTTTCCAAAGCGAAGGGAGCTTGCAGTAAATATGCACTAATATTGAAATGACCAATTGAAACACTTCATCTCCAAAAGAAATTCCCAGTCCAAACTCTTTTTACATGCATGTTCTCGAAAAAAAAATATATTTTTTGTTTAATTAAAAATAAACGCCCCAATTTTTTTCTAAGAATTTTTGGACAGATGTCACTGTCGCTAAATTGATGTGGGTTATTTGGAAGCAGTCATATTCATTTACAGAAATAAGAATTTCCTGTTTATTGTAACTGATAACTTGTGGGGATAATAAGGGCGAACTTGAGATTAACGACACTTCAAAAAATATCTGTGTCAAAAACTAGTTCTACATGAATGTAGTTAGAAGGAAATGCAAGTTTATTGTCTTCGACTTTGTTAGTCACGCTAGGCGAACAAAAACGTCAGTTAGAATTTTTTTAACATGTGCCATTCACGGTCACCATAACTACGCCATGACTTTGAAAATATTTTACAATTAAATCGTTTGCTTTAGAGTGATATTTTCTTCCTCTTGTAAGACCACGTGTGTTTCGATTAACGGACTCGGTGTTTTGTAGCTGATTACAGTCAGTACATTCAGAGAGAACGGGAGTGTTTTCTGCTTGTATTTTTGTTTATGTGCTATGAATTGCCGGTAGAAAAAAATGACAATTAATTTTGAGAACTGAACTATCCACGAATTCAACGGTTTTGTAAAATGCCTCCTCATCTGTAGAGGACAAAAGGAGAAACAAAACAAATATAAAAGATGAACAAACAAAACTTTGGTGTGCAACTGCTCGTCTCGCTGAACTCAAACACAATTCAGTCTAAATAATAAAACTGAACACAAAAATCATCATTTAACAAATATCCTGTCTCGGTTAGCGCCCTTCGCTTCCGAGTTTACTAGGAAATGGGATTTTTATAACCCCAGCATATTTGAACAGAAAAACAAGGTTTGCGTCGCTTCCGCCAATACTGTCAATCACTATATTTCCATTAGATCAAAATTTCTGTTTTCATGGTTACTTAGTATGCGGTGGAGGCGCGGTGGCACAGTGGTTAGCGCGTTGGACTTTATATCTGATAGTCTGTGGTCTCAGCCATCGTGTTGTTTCCTTAGACAAAAAACTTTACGCCACATTGTCTCACTCCACCCAGGTGTATAAATGGGTATCGGCGGCAAAATGCTCGGGAGTAACCCTGTGATGGACTAGCATCCCATCCAGGGGGGAGTAGCAATATTCCTAGTTGCTTTATGCTACAGAAACCGGGTTAAGCTCCGGAAACTCCGACCGTGTGGGCCATACGTGGCTCGTGTGCTACCCAAGTGTCACCAGCTCTGTTCTACCAATCACACGAGGCGTTAGGCATACGGTAGTCGCCTGTGCAACGAAATTTGTCTGAGTTTGCTTACAAGCTTACAGGCTTGTTCTAGCATTTGAGTCTGTGGATGAAATTCTGCGGTGTGACCATCCACATGAAAGTCATTGAGTACACTGTAATTTGAAAAGTTATGTTTTAGCCCCAAAATTGGGGCTGTTTCGGTGAGTAAAATACGGTACTATTTTTGGGGCTAATTTAGCCCTTCTAAAATGGAGCTGTTTGGACCTAACAGGGAGCTGTTTTGCACCTAAAATGGAGCTGTTTTGGCCCAATAGCACTAAAACAGTGCAACAATGTGGGCTGAATCAGGCCCACCAATGTCCAAAATGGCCCCATGAAGGGCTGAATTAGCTTTAAGGACTCAGAGCTGATTCAGCACTTTGGGGATGAAACAGATCTTTTGAATTTACAGTGTAGTACGTTCCTGTGGTACTGTTTGTTATGCTGTACAAGGTGTTTCGTAGCTTTTCAGTCTGTGAATGAAATCCTAATTCAAATGAAAACTATATGTCGAGCAATAATGTCTTATGGTGCTGGGTGCTGTACAAGGTGGTTCTAACTTTTGAGTTTTGGAAAGAAATCACGTGCTATTGGCAAGGAGCTCTATGGAAATCTACCTCCCATCTCAAAAACTCTCCAGACTCGTAGACTACAGTTCAGTGGACATTGCTGGAGAAGCAAGAACCAGATTGTCTCTCAACTACTTCCGTCTCTGGGATCCAACACATGGCTGGCGATCGAGGGGGCGCCCAGCAATAACTTTCATAGACCAATTAGAGAAGGACACTGGACTGGCACGACAGGAACTCTCAGTTATCATGTCTGTAGGGGAGTGGAGAAAACTCATTGAATCGGTGCGGATGTGCCCGAAGTAGTAGAGTATTGGCGAGTTGTTCTTTCCAGTGGTACAGTTTATCATACTATTAGGGTGGTTTTAAGTTTTAGACTGTGGATGAAATTCTAAAGCGCGACCATTGAAGTGAAAGCTATTGAGCAGTACTTTCCCGTGGTACTGTTTATTACAAGATGGTTCTAACTCTTGACTCTGACTGTGGGTGAAAACCTAAAGTGTGACCGTTCAAATAGAAGCCGGCTCATGAGTAGTACTTTCTTGTGGTGCTGTTTATGCTGTACAATGTGTTTTTGACTAATGAGTCTGTGGACTGGAAATTCTGAAGTGTAACCATTCAAATGAATGTTAATTACTTGAGAAGCGCTTTCCTGTGGCTTTATTCAGGACAGTATAGCGTGTTCGACACAGCGTTTTGATACTTTTAATGGATTGAAATGAATTTAGCGATGCCACATTCAAAAGGTTTACGAATCATAGGAACAACACCGAGGAACAAAATGCACCACCACTTTAATGTGACAATTCCCCCTCTCCCCCCGGAACGATGTTTTTTTTTTTTTGTCGCTTAATTTTAACATGGGAAATGTGTTCACTTTACACTTGCCTTTATCACCCAAAGCCGAACTCATTAACGATCAACAACGCTAGTTTTGAGCCTATAACAAGTTAGAGCCGGTCATCCGCTGGCGGGGGAGGAAAAAAGGTTTAAGGAAAGCTGCGCACTCCTTACATCACCAACTTGCAACTTCTGTCTTCTCTCGCCAACCCCCTCCACCGCCATGAGGTGATCTGCTTAGCTTCATTCAATGTGGCTCAAAGCGAACAAACTATAAGTAAGCAATAATAATAGAAAAAGAAAACTGTGCGCTTGTCGAGGACGGTTAAAAAACTCTGCTGTTTTCAATTCACCACTTGCGTAGAGGATTGCCTGGTAAAGTTAAAGTTCTGCCCGTTCTGTAGCCTGTTCCAGCGTTTAGATTGTGGGGAGCAGCGAAAAGCGGCGCGCGAAAAGCCTCCCCTCGTTTTTTCTCTTGCGCCCGATTTTTCTTTCGCGCGCCACAAACTTAACGCCTGGAACAGGCTACCCGTTCTGATGAAGAACAAACGTGTTATCGGAGCAAAATGAGTTACACTATGATTTGAAAGCAGTTTGACTGTATAGTGAGGGTTGTGAATAAGGGGTGCATGTAAAATTCCCCAATCCGTTAGATTTTAGTAGCCGAATCCGTCGATCTGCAAAAATGTTTGCTCAAATTGCGGGTAGAGTGACTGCGCGTAATCTCGGCCTTGACGAAAATACGAGGAGATCTTAAGATCCAAGATCCGAACTTAATAAGAACCGGGCCCAAAAAAAAAACGGATAAAAGAGTAATCCCTGCATTTGTAGAATCCTTCTATCCTTTAGAATTTTCCTCTGAATCCGAAAGTAAACAAAATTCAGTCAAATGTTTCATTGAGCCCGATGACGGTTCCGTAAGATGATTTATTTGTCATAAAATCCGAATACACGATCGTTGTATCGTAGTTCGTTACATGTTCACGGGTGTCACTTTGTATCCTCGACCCCATAACTCTGAGAAGCGATCAGGATAGAAATAAGTAAAGATTCCTAAATTTAATTTTGCAACTGATTAGGGACAAATTCTATGCTAAACGAAAGCACTGCCCAAGAGCGTTCATTTGAATAGTCTCCGGCTGTGGGATTTAATACTTCATATTTAAAGCGAAAGTAAGTGTAAAAGTAAAGCGCGCACGAGCCACAGGTCAGAGTCGACCAGAGCTTAACGCGGTTTCCGTCGCATGAAGCAACTAGGAATATTACTACTGGGTATTCCCTCCTGGATGGGATGCTAGTCCGCAGGGTTACCCCCCTCTCCCCCCCCCCCCCCCCCCCCAGCATTTTGTCGCCGGTACCCATTTATACACCTGGGTGGAGAGAGACTTTATGAGCAAAGTTTCGTGTCAAAGAAACAACACTGACGACGACAGAGACCAAACTTACAACCACCGCCCTTCAGATCTGGTTTCTAACGCGCTAACCGCTACCAAACCCGAGCTCGATGCGTTCATTTGAATAGACTCAACACTCCATATCTAACTGAGCAAAAGTGAAACGAGTTAAAAATTAATTTCATGACACCAGTTTGCACAAATACTAACTTAAAATAAAAGTTAAATAATCAATGAGAAGCGAAAAATTGTGGTCTATTCTTCAGTTGTATCATTGATTCTACCGGTTAACCCGCGAGCGATGAATAAGGCGGTTGTCAGAAGAGGGGTCGGTCTAGCTAAATCCATCTGTCTTCGTGTCTTCAAGACACATAAGGTTCAACAAGCGCTTTTCAAAGAAATTTTTGGCCCTGAGACATTTAGACAAGCGATAAAAATAAAACCCAAAATATTGTTCAGTTCATCGCCATTTATTGCTATAGTTTGCACCTGTTGTAAACATTTGTATCACAGCAACTTCTCGCCCACCCGAGAATTATTTTACTCATTCATTCAGTCTTTCTGCTTGTTCGAAAACAAAGAAAGTCTCCACAACAAGCATGTCTTCCAAGATATAACAGATGTTTTTCTATCAACAAGAACCAAGCTAATTGGCAACATTTTTGTCTCAAAAAAAGACAGAGTGGACGGCAAGGAATAGGACCAATTAAAATTGAACAGCTAGGCAACCTCAGGAATGTCCAACTCATGAACTGTGACTTTTTATTCACATACATCTTCAAAACAAGTGTTATTTGCATGTTTGAAAAGACTTAGAACATATGTTACCAATATGAGCCGAAGTGGTCTATTATGACAACAAATCGGCAGAACCTTTTTTTTATAATGCCTTTTTACAAGGCATTATGAAAGTGATCTTCCCAAAAAAAGGCGATCCACATGAATAGTAAAACTTTATCGTTGCAACCAACGAGAACCGCTTTTTTTTTTTTACTCTAAATTACTAACTATTAAATTTGAATTGATTGGTATCGCGGATGTAGGCTTCTTACGATGTTTTCATTTCTTGTTATTTTAATTTCGTACCACGACAGATTCAGTAGAGCTAGAACTCCAGTTAAGTACGTAGTAATTCAAACTTCTACGTCTTCGGATCATCATTCAAATGAAAGCTATTCAGCGGTACTTTCTCGTAGATGCGTTTGTTATCGTATTATTTTTCAGTGAAAGTCAATTTCGCTTACTAGTTTCCAGCTAAAGCTCTCTTGGAGTTTACGTGTGAATGTTCGAGAAAAAATCGAGAATGTTTTTATAGCCGTCAGGTACCCGGCGTTAAGTGAACGAGAGCGGTACAAACAAATGCTCTTGCATTTGTCGTTAGGCCAGGGTTAACACGAAAATTTTCAGCGCACACAAATACTCTGACAAATTCGCCATGACCGTCATTCTTGCTGCCATACCGCAAGTGAACATTTTTTCGCTTTCGAAGAAGATCGGATAACATGGGTGTGTGTTATTCACACGTAGAAGATAAAAACAAAGACTCAATGCAACACTCTTCGATTCAGGACTCTTCTACTTTGCTATGAACCCAGCCATCGAAGTCACGAATACTTTATGGCAGTAGAAAGGGAAGCAAAAAGGACATCTGAACTGAGGGACATGTGGGTAACACCCGGTCAATGGACGACGCAATGTGTTGTCGATCTCATTCTCCGAACTGAGAAAGTCTGTCTGGCTTCACAATGTTTACATGCCTGAACATGGAGTTCTTACAAAAAAACACACCTGCAGATGTCTAGGCTGAAAAGAACCTGTTCTGCTTTTGTTTTATTGTTACAAGAGAGCGCTTTCGTAGACGCTGAGGGCAGATGTGTACACCTCGGTCTGTTGTGAATTCTATTTTTAGAAAGCGCAGAGAAAAACCGTTTTGCCACATGCACACGTGTGGTGCTGAGCGACATGCATGATTGACGTATCTTACTTTGGTATCCCCGCGCATCCGTATTTTACCCGTCTAAAGTTACCCTATTTCCTCGTTCAGAGCAACTCGCGAGACGCGTGCGAAACTTAAAATCGTCCTCGCGAAGTTGGTAGTTTTCTCTTCTACGCTTCGCTGCAATTTCTCGGGTTTTTGCGAAACGTTCGAGACGATTATTCCGGCTTGTGAATTCGGAAAATGCTTTTGTTGTCTTTCCACGGGGGTTCTACAATAACTACCGTTTTATCAGTAAAACTCGATTTGCTGATAGTATTTATAACGAAGAGATTTGATAAAATTAGTGGTTATTTTGTTTGCGTCAAGTACTCGAGAAATCTTCCTTGGTTTAAAATTTGACACTTGAAATTCTCTTAATTACCTTTAATGTGAGTTGGCAAAGCCCTGAGCGATTTCAAGTTTGTTTGGGCCTGTTAATCTATACATAATTTAGATAGTATTATAAACCCGAAGCAATCGTCAGTTTGGAAAATTTCATTGTAAATTATTTTGTTATTGAAAACCGATTAATTTAGACATAAAATTGATGAATGTTGTTACTTAAAGTTTAGTTTACTTTGTTTTGTTCCAAATTTTTTACACGTGTTCTGCAACACCCGAGCAGGTGCCATATTGAGTGCGGTTCCTTTGTCGTATTTACTTCTTCGTGCAAAATAAAACAGGTATCCCTTCGCGTTTTATATGTCCAGAAAAAACAACAACTAATGTTTAAACGAGGTTTCCATGTGAACTTTTTTCGTCGAGTTTTCAATCTTTCCACTCATAATGAAGAACAAGTGAAAATGGCCGCACTTGAGGCTAGGATATCATCCACAGACTCCAAGGTAAGAATTTCATTACATGATGACATCGAGATTTAACGTGAGCTTGCGTGATTGGTTTTCCATCAGCACACATGTGTACAAATGATTTAAAGTCTCTTTTTAAAGAAGTTTACATGTTTATCTTAAAACATCTCGGTAAAATACAATGTAAACAAAGCAATGAAAAAATAATAAGACACGTGCTCTTTCCATGAAGGTTTTGTGTTATCGGCGTTCAAACTACTTGGAAAACGTTTCTGATGTAATGCTTGTGTAAGAAAACAGATTGTGAATCGGCCGAGAGCCAAAGCTTTCCCATGTATTAATTTCTTGCCATGTGATTCACTGTTGTGAGATGAATGTTACAATTTTCACTTAAAAGGTGTTTACAAAAGAAAAGCAGCGAAAACAAATAAATTATTTTGGTCAGCTATATTGTACTGACACGAAAATTACTGAACTGTTAACCTTTAAACTATTCAAACAGCAGAACAAATGAAATAATCAAGCACTGCAATCGGTCCAAACGTTTGAAATAGAGGACTTTTTGCATTAATCTTGATTATAAAACGAACTACCTCGTGAATGCTTTGAAACCGTAATCTGTCGCTTGAGAGCGAGCTCGATTCCTTGTATTTTTCATGCATTTCTCGACGTGTTTTTAACCTTCTAGAGAGAACAATAATTTTGACCTCTACTCCGTTAGAACATAAAGTGAAATAAGAAAAACACAATTTTGAGTGTTTTTTTTATTATTATTTATTTTGTTTTATTGTATTGTATTATATAATTAGTCTGCGTTTGCGTTATCTCTTCAACTGGTACTCACAACTCACAACTCGTGCAGTTCTGGTCAATCAGAGGAAAAGAGCGTCGAAAAACCAAAACCAAATCACTCTGGCCAATCACAGAGGACATACGCAATCCAATGAACCAATCAGAGCCCGAAGCAAATACATGCCGCCGGCACCAAGCGCGGGAAAACGCGTGCAGGCAAGTCGCGATTGGTTTTGGTTTTCAGAGCAGTTTTCAATTGAGTGTGGTAAAACCAAAACCAAAGTAATTACTCTGACCAATCACAGCAGTCGCAAACAATCCAATGAACCAATCAGAGCTCGAAGCAATTACAATGTCGGCGGCGCCAAGCGCGGGAAAACGCGTGCGAGCAAGTCACGATTGGTTTTGGTTTTACTTCTGATTGGTCGAGAAAGTGGCGCGAGATTTTTTAGCCAATCACAAAGCGTAGCAATGAAAAACCAAAGCAATTGTGTAGTTACTTTTCACACTCAATTGAAAACTGCTCTAATACTTCTGATTGGTTGAGAAAAAGGCGCGAGTTTTTCAGCCAACCACAAATCGAGAAACGAAAGCCAAAGCAATCACAAAGTTACATTCGACACAAAGTTACATTCGACACTCAATTGACAACCAAGCGTGGCTTGGTTTACGCGCTTTTCCTCGCGCTTGGCACGTTTTTGCTTCGAGCTTTGATTGATTTTCTGATGTCTTAACTTACGTTATTAGTTTTTGTGTTTGATTGGCCGGTTGTTAGAGCGGTTTTTAATTTAGAGTCGAAGTAATTTCGCGTTTTCTTTGGCTTTGCATTGCTATGCTCTGTCATTTCTCAACTGTCAAAGAATCACGCGCCACTTTTTCAAACAATCGAAAGTAAAACCAAAACCAATAAAGACTCGCACGCGTTTTTCCGCATTTGCGGCAGCCACATATAATTGCTTCGAGTTCTGATTGGTTCATTGGATTGTCTGCATCAGCTGTTGTGATTGGGCACAGCAAATTATTTTGATTTACTGTTACATGCATTACAGTAACTATAACCTTCAGTTCCAAGTAGTTTGCCGGGTAAGGCAGTGCTCGACCTTAGCGGTAGTCTACTAGCCCAGGGCTAGTAAAAGTTGGGTTTGGGCTAGTAAAATTTGAGGACCACTAGCCACTGGGCTAGTCGTGTTAGAAGAGGTTTTGAAAAGATAAATAAAGAAAAATTTAGTTGATCGCCAAAGAGATAGAAAAAGAAAGAAAGAAAGAAAGTTTTCTCGCATTTTATGATGGATAACTCTATGGACGACTCCAGCGAAAGACTGCTGGGAAGGCTAAACACTAATGGGGCCCAGTAACTCATGGACAGGCCGCCATTTGATCAAAATGAAGTGAGCGCGGAGCCCGACCAAAATAAAAGTGTGCGGGCGCACAACTGAAAGTTCGAGCCTAAGGCTTGGCTACCAGGTGATGCCTGTTGGCTAGTAAATTTTAAACCTCACTAGCCCAAGGACTAGTAAGTTAAAAAGTTAAGGTCGAGCACTGTAAGGCCAGCTGTCATCTTCCTCCCGGAGGAAAGCAGATGCAAAAAAGACTGCAAATCTAGCCCTCTCTGACCAATGCATGTGCTAGCCTAAAAAATAATAACGCTCAAGGGATTTGCATTGAAAACCGTTTTAAAGGGGTACATTTCTTATTATAACGTTCGCTAACCAGTTTACGGCTTCATACTAGTAAAATACTTTTTAAAGCCAGCAATTTTCATTGAACTATATTTTTTTGGAAAATTGTTCTTTCACTCCAAAAGGTCAAACCTTGTGCCACGTTGTGGGGCTCTAACTTCTGCGTCTGTAAATGAAATCCTAACTTGCGATCATTCAAATGAAAGCTATTGATGAGCAGTGCCTTCCTGTGGTACTGTTTATTATGCTGTGCAAGATGTGGTTCTAACTTTTGCGTCTGTGGATGAAATCCTAGTGTGACCATTCAAATGAAAGCTACTGAGCAGTGCTTTCCTATGGTACAGTGTTGTTATGTTGTACAAGGTGTTCTAACGTTTTCGTCTGTGGATGAAATCCTGAAGTGTGACCATTCAAATGAAAGCTATTGAGCAGTACTCTCCTGTGGTACAATTTATTATGCTGTACAAGGCGGTTCTACATTTTGAGTCTGCAGATGAAATCCTGAGGTGTGACCATTCAAATGAAAGCTATTGAGCAGTACTCCTGTGGTGCTATTTATTACGCTGTACACAGGGGCGGATCTAGGGGAGGGTTTGGAGGGGGTGCGCACCCCCCCCCCCCCCCCTCCACTTGCCTGGTCTGCGTTGTTCGCTTTTAAAATTTGTTTACGTCACCCTTCAGTTACTAGAGGTGCACCCCTCCTAAGAAAAATCCTGGATCCGCCCCTGGTACAAGGTGGTTCTACATTTTGAGTCTGTAGATGAAATCCTGAAGTGTGACCATTCAGATGATAGCTATGAAGCAGTACTTTTCTATGGTACAATTTATTATGCTGTACAAGGCGGTTGTACATTTTGAGTCTCTGGATGAAATCCTGAAGTGTGACCATTCAAATGAAAGCTATTGAGAAGTACTTTCCTGTGGTACTATTTATTACGCTGTACAAGGTGGTTCTACATTTTGAGTCTGTGGATGAATTCCTGAAGTGCAGTGACCATTCCAGTTCATGACAACAGTACTTTCCAATGGTGTTCACTACTTTTCAGTATTTTACAAAAAGGAAACTTGGTATTTTTCTCAAATATTGATTGTGGGGATGTTATTGAGAGTGAAAGAATCATTATGCCCAGAAAAACACTGCTTCTGAGGTTTAAAAGGGACTCAATCCCATGACCTTTGCACTCCTTCTTTTATAAAACAACCTTTTTTTATAAGAACGTTGAGGCAGAGATTGGCCAGAATTTTAAGAACGTGCCAAGAAAGTACCCAGGCTGAGATGTAGCTTAGACCGTCCCTATCTACCATGTTAACAATGAGATAAAAACCATATACTAATCTTTCTCCATTTTATAATAACAAACACGTCTAATAATTGGCAATATTTTTCCATATTTTTTTCTTTTTATTCGGAACTATGATGTACTGAAATACTAGTGCTTGGAAGGCTTCCTTCATGGTTGTCGAATAGAATAATTTTCATGTGTCGTATAATTTTAATTATCATGCCTAAATTCTTGATTTAAACAAAGCCATGATCTAAGCTTGAAACAGAAATTCCGCGAGCTAGAACATGATTTTTTTCCCAGCTGTAAGAACAAAACCACCAAACAAAAAACAAGGACAATTTACGTACGAGATAATTTTTGGCAACAAAAAATAATTTGACAGTAAAAAAAGGAATATTATTTTATACTCATTTAATCATACAACAAATGTTTTTTTGGTGCAAAACATTAACGTTATTGCCTTTTGTCGTCCAAATGAGCTTTGGTTTTCACGTCACTCAGTTTAATTTCAATAAATGCATACAGTTCTGTTTAATTTAAAACAACAGTTTCCCGTAAATTACATTCTATAAATAACTATTTCTTAGTTTACTTAGGAAATATCATTTATGTATATTGCCAGTGGCAAGACACGAATTTCTTTTCCAAAAAAAAAAAAAAAACACACACACCCACACATCAAATCTTTCCCTCCTGTTATGGCCGCTTGTCTCTTTATCAGTTAATTCGCGATCCATCTAAGGATTATACCTCATTCTGTTATAAAATGTATGTCAGTTCAATATACGTTTTTGTCAGTTTTGACTTATCATAAAGAAAAACCCGTGCGGCACATTACATTCAGAGATTCATATGCAAATTTTTTTCAGTTAGGAAAGGCAGCGACGTTTGGTAATCAATTGAAAATAACTCGGAAAAAGCTACTGGGAAACGTATGTTGAACACATTGCGAAAATCGTCATATGGCGCAGATACTTCACTCACAGCCCCCCAAAAATCACATCAAATCACGAAGGCTTCAAAATGTTAAATACGCGTTCCTTGCAATTTTATATTTTTCAGAACATCACTGACGTGAAAGTAAAGTAAAAAACGAAAAAAAAAATCGTGTTACGGTGTTTGATTTATTCAGTTGCAGATTGTGTGTTATTAAATTTATATATGCGGAAACAACAGGAGGAGTGAAAACTTGACCAATTTAATTGTGGCACCGAATTGTCGGAGAGGATTTGACTGCACAAAACAAAGAAATAGTACTATTTGTTTAAGGGTCCTCTTATATTCCGGCATTTGCAAACCGAATGCACTTGAGATCGACCGCCTTTTGTTATTGATTTTTCGTTTGGTCCAATCAAGGCAAGTCTCTCGTTTTCATGTTTTGCATTTTCATTTTTTGCAATCATCTTTCTTCGACTCCTACGCGTTTTCGCTTTTTTGACGCGCCATTTCCCTTCCTCGACAACAAAAAGTCACTTAGTAATACGCGATTGAAATCTAATTAGGATTCAAGTTCAGAGGCTCACTTCAATGAAAACCGGGTATCCAGTACAATCTTTCGCAAAGCCGAGTAAGGTGTTAACATGGGGATATTACAGTTACGCACATACCTAAAATAAGAATATTAATTTAGAGTTACGGCGCCCCGCAGAATTATTTCATACACTTTGATGGGCTCTTTTTTCATTTAAGTTTTGCATAGGGAGCAGGTGTTTTCATTTAACACTGCCAATCATTTTTGTGAATTATACGACTTCTTCGATATTAAAATAAGGAAAGAAAGTAATTTGTGTTTCCTTCTTGTGCTTTTTGGTCGTCAAAAGTTTCATTTTCGCCTTGAATACGGTTAAAAAATGAGATTTGAGAAAACAAAAAAGAGAAAGCATTTTGCAATTAGCCCAACCCTTTGTTAATAATTTGAGAACATTTGACCTCGGTCCCTCCGCTAAAATCCCCGTCCTCCATTTAAAAAAAGTTTTACAGGTGTGCCTGAAGCGAACTATCAAATAAATTTTTTTGTTTTCAGATGAGAATTCCCTCGACATTGCGTTGGTACGCGCCTCGCGCGATCTCGCGCGGTTCACGCATCCGCGTGGCATTTGTCCGCGAAGCGACCTCGAAATGGCAAGCTAAGTCGAGTGCAGCTTCGCGGAACACCGAGGCTTATTCATCAAGCCGAGTCTTCTAAATGCATTAATTCGCCCAGTAGCGTTCGATCGATGCAAGAGAAGCAGATGTAAATATTAAATTCACGGGAGTTGTTTCTGTCAAATGCCGAGCTCTCGTTAATTAATGATGACATGCACTTTGTTGACAGCTGTTTCAGCTGTCTGTAGGTCCCGGATGTGCAGGTGCATTGCTCGCTAAAACTCCTCGATTCGTGTTACGCCTTTACGTGCAGCAGCAGTTTGCTTGCTGGCCGACGAGACACTGTCGCTTAGTCTTCAATACAAGGCCTTTTTCGGCTGTTTTTTCTTTATCAAGGGTCAATGAAACTCGTCGGCAGAATGCATCATCATATATACAACGGTATGAACTTTTTTTTGTCTTGAATGCATATGGCACGATTTTTTTCTTTCTTCATTTATATCTTACTGGCGATTTTGTAAATATATATTTTTTTATAAATTTCATTTTCGCCGGTGGTTGCAAACTGATTAGGGGATTTTTATGGTGTTCGTTTTAAATTTCATTTTAGGTTCTTTAACCCATGTGAATTTATCCCTGCTAATCAACGTGAGAATTATTCTAAAACTGGGGTAAAAAAATCCAACATGTTATATATTTTTTTTCATGTTGTTGGGAAAGTAATTACAGGCATACAGTTGGCCTTGTTGAGCGCCTCACCGCCCAGCGCCACTTAGAAAGCCCTGTGTAAATAAAACATAAGTTGTCACTGGAACGCTCAACACAAGAAAACAGCTCGCTTTCTCTAATGTCGCTTAGTGAGTGGCCGGGGCAGATGTACACCCGATACAATAACTACACCAACAATCGAATAATTAGCACACGCAGAAATGAACCAATTGCGTTCGAGAACGCGCGCATTTCGAGCTTTTACCGGTTATCGTTTTCATGTCCTGTTCGACACATCACAGACTCGACAAAAACAATTTAAACAGGCGTTTTTTCGCTTTTTTTTCTGCAGATCATTTGTTCTCGAACGTTTTCGCGTGCTCAAGTCATGCGATCGGTTTTTTTTGCGCAAGTAGGTATCGTATTACACGGAAATGTGTTTCGAATTCGACAAGAATAATTATTTCTTACGAGGGCAGCACGTGTTCACGAAAGCTATTTTAATGAATCTGGGTTTAATTATTTATTATTTTAGCAACAGAAAGCTTATATGGTTTCCTTAGTTCTGTAAAAGTCGAGTGGATAACACGGAAATTCTTCCTGTTTTTCGCCGCGTTGAAGATCCCTAATCCATGTCATTACCTTTTATCCCTTAATTTTTAACTTATCGTTGAACATTTTACATCAAAAAGTCTCTAAATGAGAATTAAGCCATTACAGAATCTGTATTGGAACCCAGTCTCACAGTTTTTCTTAACAACGATGGCTGACTTCCATATTTAGAAACGCAAACAATGGCGAGAGAGCCTGTGATTTCACCTGCCTGATATGAATCGCTAAGTCCCCGTATGCACAGCTGTCCGCAGACGTTCCTCGCCACCTGATAGCTGATAACGAGTGTTATCTGTTTGTCGATATTGCATATTGTGTAGGAAAGCGGCTGGCAAAATCTCGGTGAACTGAGTGACAAGCCGTGACAATTTTCGTTTTTCGCTGCACGTTAATGTTTTCACCCTTTTTCCCTGTTTCTCCCGCTGCTTTTATAGGCGGACGAAAATAAAAAAAAGTAATAATAATATTAAACGGAACCTTGTTTCCGAACGGAATCGAAATCAATTTGTTTTTTTCGCTTTTCAAACAAGAAAATGAAAATTGAAATTACTTTTGTGTTGGGTGACAGCTTGTTAAATATTAAGCAAGATACTCAGATATATTTTTCCGATGAGGATTTTGTTTTATTCACGAAAAAAAACTGCCTTTTTATTTCTGGACGGACAACGCATTTGAATAAAATTTCAACATTTTCATGACTTTTTTTCTGATTTTGATAGACTTTAGGGCACGTGCTAAAGAAACGGTAAACAATACATAAAAATATAATATCTGGCGATATTTCATACGTCAGCTCATCAATTTATTCATAACACCGGGCGGTTCACGTGACTAAATCGGTGACGTCACTAATTAATTGATTTGACTGGTGGCTTGCTTTACCGATGGGAGTCAAACACAAGTCGAAAGGGCTTTCCGTAGCAAAGAGTTGGTTATGCCGGCTGTAACTTCAGGTATTTATTGGTATATTGCTCATATTCCTAAACAGTGAACTGCACAAACCGAAGGCGTTCTTTTGCAAATCGCCTTGCGTTGGCAAATAGGGTTTAACGAAGCGCCACCTTGGGGTTTATGAAGTGATGTTTCTTTATATGGCGTCCAAATCGCTTCGTTGTCTATTGTTTTGTTCCGCGACGGATTACCAGAAGGTCTTTGAAATACGCTTGGTTATCGTTTTAAAGATTTGCGGATTTCTTTTGAATGGGACGTAACACGGCCAAGTGATTGCGGACTTGGCATTTTCTGGGATGCGAATCAAATTTCTTCGTTTGCTTTGCGCCAATGTTTAGGCCAAAGCCATGAGCCTTTATTTATTTATGTTGAAGCGCGAAGAACGGCACAACGTTACCAAAATTTGTTACAACGCCACAAAATGCAAATTTTAGAAGTAAGTAATACCTTCGAGACCCTGGTCTTTATCTCTGAGTGTGTAAATTCGCATTTCTTGTAAATTTGATATCCGTTAAAGCCGACTGTCTATCTTGTGAAATGAATTATAAAATATCTTTCTCCGTTGAATTAATACGGTATTCGATGAATCATTCTCTATTTGAGATCTTGCTCGTCTTTGTAATGACACGAATATAAACCCCTTTTCATGAGAAGATCGAGAGACATTTTCCTGCGTTTACATGTGTTTTTAGACAGTGTTTCATTCGCCGCAAGTAATCACACAATTTAAACTACGTTCTCGATAAATCTTTAGCAATTTTCCCAGTGTTATTAAAAGCCTATCGATTCACGTAAAGCACTTGTGAGTTTTTCAAGGTTAACCATGGAGATTTTTATTATCGATCGTCATTTCATTCTTTTATGAAGTGTTTGTATTCAGGGAATATTGATGAATTTTGTGAACCATACATTGTATCTGTTGAAAGGGACTTTTGTGGCAAACTTGCTATACATTGATTATAAATACACCTGAAAGTACGTATATAAACTCAGACAAAACGAGAAGGGCGCATTTAAATATATTTTAATCATAAGGTTTTGTACAACTTAAAACGCAATAGAAATAAATCTATACTGCTGTATATTAAGAATGTTTTTGTCTTTTTTTCGTGGATTGCTTATTGAACTTGTACATTGATGTGGTTTGCCTAAATTTCCACTATGCAAATCAGTGTGAATCAAAAACATGTTATCTCCAAGACTTATAAAGTGCCTTCAAAACTCACAACCGTGCTAATATTTTGACTCATATCTTTGAAATTTTACAAATTGTTCAGCCAAGCGCATATGAGATGTTGTATTGTCCTTTTCCAATTGTTGTTGGCAATAATAAAATTCCTCCTGCTTTGAATACAGGATGCATTATTTTTCCAGTCAGTGACCATGAATTAAGTAGAGCCATGCCGCTTGATCTTTTATAGCTGTCATTTTGAAATACAGTAATCATGTACAGTCAGTGTTTTTCACCTTTTTGTATCTTTTGAAGTCATGAATTATATCTTTTTGTTTGCATTCTTGTCAGGACAATATCATTAATGCTCTTTGATCAAAATATATTTCGTAATATGTATTGTTTAATTTGTTGAAAGAATGCTTCATATCATTGAAATGATTTAGTCAATGTGCATTGCAAAATTCCAGTAAGAGATAGAAATTCCTGTTTTAATTCAAAATTATAGATTAATTTGTTGAAAGTAAACTATGTTTAAGATGTTTATTGTGTTGGTTATATCAACAATTCTTTCATGTTCATATAATGTTAGTTTTGATCAATCATTTACTATTTTTGTGTTTATAAAGGAGTTGTAGACATAATATCATATCTCATGCGCAAGTTTGGGAAAACATGAATTGTTTAAGGAAAACAAATTCCCATCTGCTTTAACCTTTATCATTATCAAAATATACAAACTGCATTCATTAATTCACAAATTATAGTGAAAATAAAACATGTACTTCTTTCAATGTTAGTAAAAGCTGTCTTGAAATTTTATTTTTTCAAAGAGAAACAATTCAAGTTTTCTGACATTTAGCTGGTCAGATATAACTGCAACAACATGGTGATGTTTTGGTATCTAGGTATCATGCAATATTACATGTGTGCTGTAGTTAGGATATTGTACAACATTGTAGATCTCTTTAAAAATGCGTAGATATTTCTAAATTTGATGATGACAGCTAAAATCCCTTATATAGGTCAGACTAAACAACACACACTGATACATGAAACAAGTTCATTTTTCTGTAGTAATACATTAAGCGATGTTTTGTGGTTCCACAATAATGTAATTTGAGTGAAGAATATTTAGCAGATTCACACACAGAGCACAGACAATATTGACTGTAATTCTGGCTAATTTTGCCATGCAAAACAGTCTTGTCAAAGGAAAAATGTGAACATGACTGAACAAAGAGTGATGCAATCATGTTTAATACGTGAAATTTTACATGTAGTTCTCAAGTGTGAAGCCAACAATAGCCGCTTGGGGCAAAATGATCATCGCCTTCTGGATAACAATGTGATTTCCAAACGAGGCACCAAGTGCCCAGAAGAACAAGAGTTTAGGGGTCTGCTGACACACTCACAATCACAGTCATTGTACTGTATGTACATTTTGGCTTCAGCATGGCCGCATACACAAGGCACTTTGTTCTGTTTTGTTTATATTTTGTGCTCCACAAATCAATTTGCATGGTACATATATCAATCGATATACAACTTGGTCACCTCTTTTGACTTGCCCAAGTCTGCAGTTGAACTCAGCATTCATGTGTACCCCAAATATGCCTACATTTTTTGACAAATTTTCACTGCTTAATGGCATTATTGCTGTCATCTTTAGGTGCATCAATAACCTTTTTACAACCATCCTCGTGGGTTTTAATTTCTTCTACCTCTTTCATTTACATGTACATGTCATTAAGAAATGTATTAAATTGTGATATTTTATATTGTGCAATCAAGAAAACATTTTTTTTAAACAGTTGCTTGTTTATTTTGAAGATATAACAAACAAATGGCTTAATCTCGGTATCATTTCCTTGTCCACTAGTGAGATATTTGAAATTATTAGTATCCTATTCTGCACACTGAGCCACACAACAAGAATCGCCTCACGAGCAAAAAAGTTATGGATGGGTGGGTAGGAAAGTAATAACCTTACCATATTAAAGGTGAAGTCACAAAGCCTCACACATCCCTAACAAGATTCTTCAAACAATTACATGTATGGCCACTTCCCACTTGGAATATTCCCTACACTTTGCACTATTATTTATGATTTGTTGAACCTACATGCGATGCTTGTAATTTATGCAATGCAAATTATACTTTTTATAGCTTAGCAAAATAAAAATCCTAATTTTTAGGAAACTTGTCAGTTATATTAAGGTGGTTCCATCAAAAAGGAATTTATAATGACAATTTTCTAAAACTTTGTGCACACAGTTACATGTATTTATTACTGCTAGCTTGTGACGGCAATATTAAAATCCTAGCCTAGAGCGAGAGGCAATCATATTTTCTAGAAAGTTATTATTAGCCATGAAATATTAGTAGTGTTATAATAGCAGAACAATGTCATGGTGAAAAGTCTTAAAGATACTGAAAAAGAGAAACTATTGAAATAATAGGGCAATTTCAGCATCTGAACGCTCGCAGTGAAACGCTAAAAAATAGATTGTAAAAGTGATTCCATGAGAATATTTCAAAATATACTAATGAAATATTCTTCATATTTGGATATATAATGGAGAGTAGTATTTTCAAATATATGAAATAAAAAAGATAGGTCACCATGCTCGTTTAGAAGAAAACAACGACTTATTTACTAAGGGAACTGAATCCTCAAAGGAATCCCTATTGCTTCGGAGTGCACGTGCTCATGCAGGCAAAAATTGACGCGAGATATTATGTGCAGTAGTGATGCACAATGCAATACTAGGGAATCACTTTAAACACACAAAGTATAAATGAACCATAAGCGCTCGTGCACACACAAATGATGCAAGATATTATGTGCAGTAGTGATGCGCAATGCAATACTAGGGAATCACTTTAAACACACACCGTAACATAAGTGCTTGCTTGTGTTGCAGACTTAAGAGAGGCAAGCATGCCAGATTCACCGACAGACCCAGCAGCCCACCCTCCCCAGGGACCGCCAGTATCATCACCAAACTCAAACCCTGCATCTGTACCAGTAGTGGCTGATGTTAGGTCGTTATCAAACAACTCCTCATCACCAGCTGTCAATGGTGTGCACTCAAGTCCCACAGGACCTGTTTCTCCCAGTAGCATAGGGAACAGTGTGACGCAACTCCCCCCAGCCTGTGGAGCAAGGCAGCTGAGCAAGTTGAAACGGTTTCTCACAACATTGCAGCAGTTTGGTTCTGACATATCACCAGAAATCGGAGAAAGAGTCAGGGGACTTGTTATGAATCTTGTGGTGAGTAACAACTGATTTACCTTTACATGTAACTCCCAAGAGTGTTGTTTTTTAAAATATTGAAAAATAAATGGTACATGTACCATGCAAAAGTACGTTGCTGAAGAGGTTTCATTTGAATGATCACACCTATGATTTCATCAACAGACTCAAAAGTAAGAACTGCACACTTCATACAGCACATGTATCTCCGTAATATTGACCCTTTGGCAAGTGGAGGTGTAGTAATGAGTGTGTATTAGAATTCCAACCTGAAGGGTGGCGGTTCATGCCATCATGTTGTTTCCTTCTGAAGGCAAGAAACTTTGCTCCACATTGTCACTCTTTACTCAGTTGTATACATGTAAGTGGGTACTGGCGATTGTAATGCCAGGGGTAAATCCTTGCGATGGACTAGGATCCCATCCAAGGTGGAGTAGCATACTCTCTGTCTCATGCTACAGACACCATGCTACATTGTAAGTTCCTGCAGGTTTGGTCCACATAGCTTGAAACATGTTTTAGCTCTTTGAGATGTAAAGATCTTATTTGCATGCTTTCAGGTTTAACCTAAGGTCTACTTCCTCTCATCCTTATTTCAGAATTCAACCATATCTATTGAAGAATTCCACGCTCAACTTCAAGAGGCAACCAACTTTCCTCTTAGACCATTCGTAATACCATTCCTGAAGGTATGTTATACATTATCCAATACAATCTACATGTGGCATGCCACCAGAAATGCATTGCACAGCATGCAACATATTTCAAAAGAGGGTGGTAATGTACTGTTGAGCAATACTGTACTTGTATTGTAAAATTTGTACTTAAATACATATTGTACCAATCTAGGAGCTTGGTAAACATTGTGAGCAAGAACATTTTGTTGACTTGGGCTTTAAAGCTACACGCGTCAAGGTTCTGTTGTGTTATGCCTACATGTATGTTCATCTCAATTGCAGTGCATCAATTTATTGCAAATTCAACTAGATATGGCATGTGTAAAATGTATATATACAATGTACAGACTTTATCTTATTTTTTTGTGCTATGACATAAATATGTTGAAATTTATTCGTAAGACTTTTGTATTGATTGATGCTTAATGCAGTGGATCAGGCTTCGATTGTTGCAACTACACTTGTATAAGTAGGAAATGTGGTCATTATTTTACAGTTAACATTTATTACATTGTAAGTGTAATTTTTTTTATCATTTATAGGCAAACTTACCACTCTTACAAAGGGAATTGTTGCAATGTGCACAAATGGCAAAACAGACTCCTCCACAATATCTGCGGCAACATGAAGATATTTTAAGTGAGCGAGATACACCTTTGGATCCAGAGGAAATGAATCCTTTGGAAATAAACGAGAATGGAAAACGGAAGGCTTCTTCTGAGGGCATGAGGTGTGATAATTTAGTTCATGTACATGTATATTGGTCAGTTTCTTAGTTTTGTATTCAGTTACTGTACCCATACTATGCAACAAGTTGAAGTTGATATTTTGTTTTTAGGTCCACTTTCATAAGCAAATATTATTTAATATAATTGATATTTAGGGAGGAATTAACCCACATGACCTTGCAAGTCCTCTGCAATCCAGATCAAATTGAAACTAAGTGTTGGTTTTGGTAAAAGGAGGGAAGCTGAAGAACCTGGGGAAAAACCCTCAGAACAAGTCAAACAAGTACATGTAGCTTAACCCACATGATGCAAAGTCCTGGATTTGCCCCAGGAGAGTTTGTTGGGAGGCAAGTGTCTTCTCTACTGGCCAACCTCCCTTGCCTTCTTGCATTAATACAAGGGTAATCTGTACATTTTGGAATTAGAGGAATCCAGTTATTAAAATCAGAATGCCCTCACCGAGATACACTGTACATGTATGTGGTTAAGCTTTTAGGAGATTCCAATACAGTCCAAAAGGATCTTGGAGTAAGCAAGGAACAGTTACAATATTATTAGGAATAAATAAATTATATTATTATTAGTAATGTATTCTCATCTGCTTCCCTTTCAGACCAAAAGAAAATGGAGCTCCCCCTGATCTAGCTATGGTGAGTTAATTACTTTCTATTGGTGAATCATGTTCCTTTGTGTAAAACTTTATGTATACAGAACTGCAAGTTCTAAGTAAGTGTTTCTGCTTGCATCCCAGCAATAATAATCTTCTTTCTTATCCAGCCTCCTCAGTCAGGGAGTTGATTCTGTATTTCTCAGACGTATTGTTTTACTTTTGCAGCAAATGATGGCAGAGCTAGGAAAACCTATACCGAAGAGGCCTTGTTTAAGTAAGTAATGCAAACATGGCTTCAATAATACGAAATGAAAGAATTTCTTGTAGTCTTTTAAAAGCCATGTGGTACTTAAAGTTACACATGAACATCTTGCAATCCACCTTGAAATGTTCTCTCAGATAAATTGCAACCCATCACAATGTATTCTTGGATTGAATGTCAGTGCATCCGTCTTAGTTAGGTTTTTTCTGTTACATGTATGTGAGATATTAAGACCTACAACTGTATATGGTTGAACCTCCATGTACAGCCACTTCTTGTTAGCGACCACATTTTAAAAATACCAACACTGGTGATTTGAATTTTTCTATTGTTTGTATCCTCTGGTAAGCAACTACTCACCCATATTTCAATGCCTTTACAGATGTAAATTGAATTTGTGTTACAGTACAAGTCCAGTAAAATAAAAATTAATGTTGTCTCATGCATCAAAACTTCAGTATGATACAATATTTTGCACTGGTAGGGTGTACTTTGTACATTAAAATTATTACAGGTTCATGATTCAAAGTTAAGATCCCTGTGGTCTGACCTCTAGTAAGCTACAACTGTGGCTTTTTATTTTGAGTGGTCACTTATGGGATGTGAAACTGTTATTGTGTCATAGAGCAGTTTTCAATTGAGTGTGAAAAGTAATTACACAATTGCTTTGGTTTTGCATTGCTAGGCTTTGTAATTGGCAAAAAAATCTTGCGCCACTTTCTCGACCAATCAGAAGTAAAACCAAAACCAACCATGACTTGCTCGCACGCGTTTTCCCGCGCTTGGCACCACTGACATGTAATTGCTTCAAGCTGTGATTGGTTCATTGGATTGTTTACGACTGCTGTGATTGGTTAGAGTAATTACTTTGGTTTTGGTTTTACGACACTATTGAAAACTGCTCTATCCATTGTTTTTGAAGCTGTAGTGAAGTTTGGCGTATTTGTGTTAAAGTAGATGTTAACAGACATGTGTAAACTAAATGTGATAATTTTTTTTCTTCATGCAGGTAACAACAGTGGCCTAAATAAACCAAGTCAGTTAAGAATGGAAGACATCACAATGCCGCAAGGTAACATTGGAGACATCTTGAGTAATACATAGTACTATCAAGCCCTTGGACCTTAAGAGGTGGTGGGGGTGGGGGGTATTTGAGGGGGGGGGGGGGGGGGGGAGGTTGGGGAGCATTTTGCACTGAGCATGTTTTGATGTATGTAGCTATGGATTAGGATTTTCTCTTTCTTTCTTTCTTTTGACCACACTTTTGTTGCTTATTTCACAGCAAGCAGTTCACGTGATGAACCTACAATGCCTGATGTTCTGTTAGATAACAAGCATGAAATTGTGGATGATTGGAGACATGTAGACACTGTAAGTTTTTGTTCAATTGTTCAAATTACTTACTCGGGGATAAAAATAAAACTGGGAAAATTCTTGTTGTGCTCCATTTTGTGCAAGTTTGTATTGGCAACCTACGTATATTGTACATGTATCTAAGACAAGCAATGAGTTATTTTTCAAATATTCAACTGCACTTTATTGCTTGTTCTTTATACACTGAGCACGTTTCTCATATACAGTGTATCCGGTATACATATACACAGTCACTGTATACAGTGACTGTGTAATTGACTACAACTTATGTTATCTTTACATTGGTTAATAAATTATTGTTGTTTTTGTCAGATGCTACAGTGCATTATTGGTATGGTTGACAAGACAAAGCGTGCTGTATCAGTTCTTCAAACGCGGTGTAGTCAGGACCGAGAAGAGCTCCTTGCTTGGGCACGAAAAACAGCTGAGGAAACGGAAGCAGAAGTGAAGAGAAGAGCAGGTTTGTAACTGATCTTATATACATGTACCTGTAACAATAAATTATGTTGTTGACTTGCAGAAGAGTCGTTCAAATGAAGAGACAAGTCCTCAGTAAAATATCACTTATGAAGAAAATCTTGTTGATTGTGTGGTTCCAGAAAATATCCTTACCCTCTCCCCCCCATGGAAGGCAGTTGGAAATTCCGAGGGGGAGGGGAGGTTGAAAGGCAGAAATTTCCGAGGGGATGGGGGGTGTGAACCTACCCTTCCAGTTCTGGGCATTTCTTTCTTTTCTTGACTCCTTTTGCTGTTGCAAAAATTATGCAACCAACTGCTTTTATTTCCTGTCTACTGCTTTATGATGGGTACACCCTTTTCTCTTCTCTGTGTAGCCACCCCATGGGTTCCTGACCCAGTATCCCCCCACAACCACCCCTGTTAGATTTTCTTTTAAGATTTAACTGAAAGAATCTCCTAAAATAGTAAGTTGTTCAATTTCACTTATTTTACATGTAGGTGAATTGATGGCAAAAACGCTTAAACAAACAGAGGAGCGTGTAGCAGAAGTAAAACGTAGAGCAGAAGAGGCAGTGAGTGATGTCAAAAGACAAGCAGTAGTGGAATTGCAGAAAGCAGTGCGTGCTGCTGAGGAGAAAGCCAATGAGGCTGTGGCTAGTGCACATGGCAAAATGGAGAAAGCTGTACTGGAGGCCCGCCGGCAGGCCACTGAAGATACATTAGCTATGTCTAATCATCAGAGTGATTCTAGTGAGGTAGGGGAAATTTTAGACTTTCTTTTATTTGTCTTTAACACCTTGCCACTCCTTTTTTCCCATTGTGTGTAAATGGGTGTTGGTGAATTGCCCGGGAAAAATTACAAAATCTTGCAATAGACTAACATAATTCATTTAGGGAGGTGCATTAAATTTTTATAAAGCTGTTATGTTCCTAATTGCTTGATACTGTGATGTAAAGTGCTTCCTGGCTTGGAGAAATGAATGGCTAAACCTTATCTTAGGTCTACTCAAATGGCTTGTTACAAAAATCAATAGTTTTCTTTCAGTCTAACAATGAGTGATTGATTGCCAGATGAAGCTATTTGCTTGTGGATTAAAATTATCAAAGCAACAAGATTTTTATCCTAGTGTTATTATACAAAGAAAGTGAACTGTTTGCTGTTTGGATAAATTCTCTTCAAATTACCTGCAACATTTCTAGCCTTAACATGTTTTTGAAGTTTTTACAAAGAATTGTTTAAATTGTAATGGGAAAACAACAAATCATCTTCAGTTAGTTTTTTGTATTGTTTACAATAACTTGTCAAACTGCATTGAACTTTATAACATGGTGTTGACTTGATGCTTATGGGGATATACGTTGTTCTTCCCGTAGAGTTGTTGGAATTGCGGCCGAAAGGCCACTGAAACATGTAGCGGCTGCAATGTGGCACGTTACTGTGGTCCATTCTGTCAACATAAGGACTGGGAAAACCACCATCACGTGTGTGGACAGCAGGCGCAGGCCAGCGGCGAGGACAATCCACAGGGAGGAGGTCCTCAGACTGCTGGCTCACCCAAGGAGTCAGGGAGCACCAGTAGTCCTGCCGTGACCAGAATGACCACACCTACTTCTTCAGCAGATCCCATATCGTCACTTAGTGATTATGTCATGAAAACCCCCTCCACTTAAAAGAAGAGACTGGGATTGAGCGGTACTGAATTTGTGCCCAGACTCACTGAGCAGGAAATCACAATTAATTTTCACAAAGAGAAGCTTTGCATGGTGGTACAAAGAACATCCAGAAGAATGTATTTGACTTTTCTTCACAGCTGATCGTATCACTATTGTTTTGCAAGGAGAAGGTTTATGTTGATCACCTTTGGGAATTTGAAGACTTGCAGAATTCGTGGTACTACCCAACTAGGGAATCTTCATTTAGCTTAAGATTTCCCTTTAATCACAAAACTAGATTTCAATATTTCTTAGTTTTTAAATTGAACTTTCTGTAGGTGCACATCAGACAGAGCTATAAGTGCAAATTTTAAAGTGCCCATACCAATGGCAAACTTAATGAGAATTGGTTGGTAAAATGCAGCACAACAGTAATAATTCCAGACTCCCTTTAACGACCACAATCCAAAGCATTACTTTAACAAAAACTGTTACCTTTCACCCCCCCCCCCCCCCCCCCCCCCCAATATCGTATCCACTTGTCTCCCAAATTTACCATAATTTAGCCTTCTTATAAGCTACCAACTTTCCCAGCAGTTTTGGTGTTTACCAAATATCATAGTTTTAACTGTATGTCAAAAAATTAATCCAGATCAAAAGGCATTGGTACAACATGTTTCATTGATCACTGATACCATGGTACCTACCACTGGGGACATTTGAAACTGAGCACCCTCTGTGGTACATACCAAGGCTGTATAATTTGAACCCTTTCGCCCTACAGTCAACAGATTTTGAAGGTCAACACACGAGGTGGCTAGGCGCTTTGAGTGAACTACTCATTTTTGTCAGAAAACATTGTCTTTAAAAAAAAATTGTTCGCGCCCCATAGTTTTCTTGTGTTTACAAACTAAACAAAAG
The DNA here is from genome assembly GCA_024195265.1 of Dendrophyllia cribrosa. Taxonomy (NCBI): domain Eukaryota; kingdom Metazoa; phylum Cnidaria; class Anthozoa; order Scleractinia; family Dendrophylliidae; genus Dendrophyllia; species Dendrophyllia cribrosa. The sequence continues at coordinate 32,165,835 of JAJLRJ010000002.1, forward strand.
TTGTGTAAGCAACTACAGGTGACTTGGTCCAGTGACTAGCTGCCTCATTTGTGCTGAACTTTAAGTCTGGATGAAATCTCAAAGGGTGACCATTCAAACGAAAGCTGCTGAACAGTATAATTAGTTTTTTTAGCGCATTTCACCAAATGAAATGAGATTTTCCTTGAATTTTGATTGTAGGTGCAATTAGGGAGAAGGGGTGAAACACTTAAATGATCTTCTCTAACATATAGAACCTCCCTCCCCCCCTCACCCGACTAATCAACCCTCATCCATGATATCTTCTCACTTTTCCTTTATAGAAAGAGGTTTCTGTGCGAGCGAGATAAACTTGCAAGATTTAATTATGAGTTGGATGCAATACAGTCAAACCTTTCTAAGTGGACACCTCTCTAAGATGGACACCTCAAAGATGGGTTGTTTTTAAAACAGACACCTAAACTTGGTCTCCACGGCTCTTCGGTCACTCGTGACTCATGTTATTGGACTCTATATAAGATGTACAGGTTGTTTTGTCCTGACGGTGTCTATCTTCAGAGAGTTGTCTGTAATCTGGACTTGATAAATAAGTTCCTGTTTTCCTCAAACTCGGGTATAGAATTCCAAAAAATTGAACATGGTTTTATACTGAATGAGATTAACATGTCATTAGGGGAACAAGTGTTTTGTTTTTACAAAGTTGTTGTTTTTTTAATAGCATAAATAGCGTGCACAAAAACCGCGTCCTATGCACGCTGTTCTATTGCAATGGACCTTTCACTCTCCAGATTGCTCAAATTCAAATTAGAAAAAAAAAATAAAATGTCATTTTGCAAAACAGCACTATAGGAAATTAATACTGCTCAGTGGCTTTCAATTTATTTCTTCTCTATTTGGGTATCGTTACAAACTGAGAGTTAGCATCTCTGGGGGGTGAAAGAGTTTTTAAAGCACCATGCTACAAAGAGAATCAATGTAATTATGTACAGGAATCACTCCTATGTGAATTTTATTAACGATTCCACAGAATTCGCTCCCTCGTCACAACGTAAACTTCTATTAATCATTGCTTCCTTGTGGGAGTGTAGTTCTTTGATGAGTTTTCTCATTTTCAATCATCTATCGGTATAAATGTCAACGATATGTAATACTTGTAAATATGAAATGAATTCAATCTTGTCAATGTTGAATCTGTCTCAGAGAGTTAACAATAATTATTCAGGGACCCTAAAGGTTTCAGGGCTGGGGGGCTCATGGCCCTAAAAAGCGGAGTTCCAAGGCTCCGGGTTCCAGACGTTATCCTGAGGAAAAAAATCCATGGGGCTCCAAAGAAAAACAATTAGGGAGGTCAGCAAAACGAGGGCTATGGGGATGAAAATGTTTCCAACTCTGCCGTGGTTCAGGTTTAATTCTGACCCCACTAAGACGAGACATTCAATGTGAAATGCGTTTATTGAGGATGAGCCAGTCAGTCATGAGCCAGATGAGCCAGTCTGATGGATGTATCCTGTTAACATATTCTTTACATTCTCCTGATCTTGTAAATTATATTATAATTTACATTTATATTACAGAAAATCGTGCCACGCCAGATACGAAAAACCACTAAAAACCACCCTTTAGAAGTGGCCAAAAATTGTGGAAACGTATACCCCCTATAAAAGTGCAGTGGCACTGGACCTCGGAGGCAGAGGAACAACTGACAAATGATAACATTTTCAAATACTTCTGCTATAATACAGTATCATACCTATTTGAAAGATTGAAACTTAATCGAAAAAAAAAAAAAGAGATAACGTTGCAGAAGACTGACCGACGTAGAATGATACATATCTCCCGCAAAAACTTTAAATAGTCCTGAACTGTCCCATGAGGACACGCGAGCCTCTATGCCGTGCCGTCAGAATAATTTCTGCCTAATTCGTTCCTACGTCACTCAGTCGTCAGAATTTACTTTTTAATCGGACAGTGTGATTGGTTACTGCATGGCAGGTGCCGCGAGGAGTGCCAAGGGCCTAGGAGGGACGAAAGGCTACCTGTCTTGGAATGCCCCATCTCGATCCATTTTTCTGGGTGTTTCTTGGTGTTGCGGAAGCCATTGTTGGTTAGCTTTTGTGTTGTGGTGTGGGTATTGTTCAGTGTCTTTTGAATCCTTTGTTTTACGTCATTTGGTGATCACACCATCCGCAACACCAAGAAACTACCCTTTTTTCTAGCACCCGGATCACACAGGCCAGATTGCTTGAGTGATTTTTAATTGCGACCGTCTGCAAACGTTAACCTCTTCAAGTGGCATATAACAATTATTTTTTACCATGCTTGTCCGGTGCACAGATAATGTCCTCTTCCTTTTCTTTGTTCACATGTCGACCCAGACTATCTCGCTCAAATATGCCAAAGAAAGGAACTCGGCCAGTATTCCTATAGTATGGACCTTACGATGAGTCAACAACCGCGAATCCGACAATCAAGCGGGAGAGTCCTTGTTCGCTCTGCTGTCCACGCGGGGAACTTGGGTTCTGCTCTTTTCGCGTGGGGTGAGTGGGTGGTATGACATTAAACGCAAAGAGTCGGCAAGCATGCAGGGGGTGATTTATGCCCGAATACGAAAAGGGTATTTTGTCTCGCACAATGAATTTAGTAATACAAAATATCGATCATCAAATTATCTATTACTTTGTATTGGATTTTCAGAAACAAACCAAATAATAATTGTTATTACTAGCTTATGAGTTTGGGAAGGGAAGGAAGGTGGATTATTCGCTTGTATATGATATTCAAGGCCTTTTTCTCAGAATATCCATATCCGTTCTTTGAGAAACTAATATTTTGACGTATTCTTTACTTTCAACCGAAATGGCAGAAGACCGGATGTGGGCCTATAATTGTCAATGACGTACTTACATGTACACTGTCAATTATTCATAACACTGAAAAGCTACCATTGGTCACTGTTGAGTAATTCGTCATGAGTCACTATCAGTCCACAAAATAGAAACATTTTGAAACGGAATTACTCGTATAAGAACCGAGTTGCGTGATTCTTTTATGATTATAGTTTTCACCTAATGCTGTTCAAAAATAGCACGTCGGATGGTAGCTAACATCAGACAGTGATTTAAAGAACGAAGAGCCCGTTTGTTTTGTTCACTTGAATTTATTTGTGATAATTATCCGCTTGGTTGATTCTTAAAAATCTCGTCCAGAAGGCAGTTCACAGCTTGTCCGAACACACTCTTTTCTCCGGATTCCCAGTCGCGAGATTTGATTTCAAAATGATTCGCGAAATCATGATCTTTACAGAACTGATCTAGTGCTGACTCGCTCTCAAATATCTTCCCAGGTCCAATCCACTGAAGCGGTTCCTTTGCTATGTTATCAGTGACAAGAACACACGGGATCGAGGGACAAACTTCCTTTACTTTCTCTCTCCAACGCAGTGCTTCTTCTAGTGAAAGAGGCCGACGCGCGCCCCAGAAAACCAACGCTCCGAGACTGTCTTTGAAATAAACTTTTACCATGTTAGAAAAGCGTTCCTGCTCCGCTATCTCCCAGATCTGTAGCTTGATCGAGATTGGTTCGTGTTGTACGCTTCTTCGCCATCTTATTAATTTTAGGTAGAACTTGACTCCGATAAGCGGAGCCCGATATGTCATCACCGGTGGCCAGACGTGCAGATAATCATCGATAAACACGCCTTTAGCTCCTACACCGCCAGTATAACCTCCTACACATACCATTTTTAAGAGGATATCTTTGTCTTCTCTTTCCAAACACACCGCATTGTCACTCGTTTCCTCTTCAGAAACCACGTTTCCTTCAAACGTCGAAATCTCCGCTTCCTTCCCTAGAGTCCCCAGTAAGTTTTCACTGACCTCCTCGGGTAATTCATACTTTGTGGCCATGGAAGAAATAGATGCTTGAGAATAATATTGTCGCTATCAAACCGGGTATCAAACGAACAAATGCGCACTTCCGCTGTTATCTGGATCTTGAAAATCGTTGTATATAAAACGGTATTTTCAATCGGCTTTATGTCAGCCGTATTGTTCCTAGACACTTGAATATAGAGACCACTGATTCTCTTGTGTATCGATGAACACGAGTATATAAATTAAGGATAAAGAGTTCACGACTCGAACACATTCACTTCGTCCAGGGTGATTCGAGTTGTTGATTTTCACTTCGTTGGCGCGTGTCATTGGCCTGGGATCATGTGAGGCAAACACGCAATCCCCCGCTGACCAAGAAGTCTGAGGACTCTAGGTACAAGACTGGCCGGGTCGTTGAGGGGTGGGAAGAATTGATCAAGACATGGACGTTCTAATCCACTTGTTTTAGACTGATTTAAAGAAAACAAAGGCTATGATATTCCAAAACCACACAAGAAAGTCCAATAATTGCAACTTTTACATATTAAGAGTAGTTCTCTGAGAAAGTGGTGCAAAGTTGGAAATGAAAATTTTTAACCCCCCTTCATTTTTTGTGTGGAGGTAGGTTACCTGGGGGGATGAACAAAAACAACCATATTAGGATCAGCAAATGTATCGTTGCCATGGTAACCGCGATTGATCATGCCATCCTCAGGCCCATGTTTTGATCACAAATTTCACTCTCTCGTTCTCGGGTGCGTGAAAACTAATTCAAATGAAATTCCATCAGAGAGTAGAGCCATCCTACTAGTTTATAAAAGTTGCTGTTAACATATTTTGTTTTATATTAAGAAGGAGAAAATGGTCGCTCTACAATGTTACATGTCAGCCATTTTGACAAACAACAAAATCAAGGACAACTATTTTCGCAATTTCTCTCAAAGTGCTCTTTTCGCTGAGACCAAATTAGCAGCAGAGCTTACAAACATGTTGGAGTTTCTAAATATCATAAAATCTTTTTGGGGAAAACTATTCTATGGCCATGGGAGGTGAACACATTTGAGGCAAATTTGACAAAACTACAAAATTGGCCATTTTGAAGCTTAATTATTCAGCGAATTATTTCGCCCAAAAAGACTTTAGAGAGACCGTTTAAGCGCCAAAAGTATTTATTACTATCTTGTCTGCTAACTATGTTTGATAAATGAGGTTTCGGCCACTAAATTTATTGAATTTTAAATTGATACAAAGCCTACCTTGTAAGGTTTGGTAATTTCTACAGTGTGCTTTTATCGCGCAAGTCCCTCGGACGGTCGCTCCGTTTTCTTGGCCAAATCTAGCACAGACTCTAGCAGACAGGTCACAACCGTTTCCCCAATCGAACAATCACTTCAGAGACAGACGATGGATCGTTAGTCCGTATATAATCTGATATATAATGGAAGAAGAATTCACTCTGTCAAGACACAGTCGCGCTTTTCGTGGTTTCTGCCATCCATGGAATAAAATTAATCAGTTTAATCCATCCAGAGAGTAAAATAAATGCATCACTAACACTGCACTAAGCAAATACTAATCAGTAACCAATCCAGAATAAAATAATCGGCTTAAATCGACTCGTGGATCGACTTTAGTTGAGAGGCCAGGGAGTTGTTGTCGAGTAAATGTGCAGACGGGAAATACAAAGAGCAATTTATTACTGCTGACCGGATGTAACGCAACCTTTAAATGTCGACTTTCGATCTGGCGTTAAGATCTCTGGTATTAATATTTATGAATCTGGTATTCCCTGATTTGAGGGTAGATAAAAAAGTGCATCACTCTGAGGATGAAAGCTTTGAAAAGAAATCGGCCTATATACGCCGAATATAACAGGCAAAAAAAAATTGGTACGGTGCAGTCTAACAATTATGTTGCTCATTTATTGATCTGTATTTTGTTATAGGCTAATCATGTTACAATATTACCGTGTAATCATGTAAATAATGCTACTCAATCACGGTCTGACAGTAGTGTTATAAACACTGGCTTTACAAGACTAGGGTAAAGTTATTTTTTTCGGAAGGTCACGGGCTTACAAACGTATTTAGTTTTCCGTTAACATCAAATACTCTACAGGCTTTTACGAGAACAAGAGCTTTCGATAGCTATAATTGAAAAGTACGCGTTTCCAAAACTACAGTTTCGTCAAGGACTCGAGGACTGGGGTTTGAATTATCTCGGTGTATTCACTGAAATGCAGTCATATCAAAAACCGAATACCTCGGGCGGGGGGTGGGGGGAAACTCCCATGTAAAAATGAGGGGGGGGGGGGGGGGGGTGCTTGTCGGAAATTTTCGAAAAATACCCTAAAAGGTACCAGAATCTTGTTTGATGGGTGTGGCTCACAGATATGTTACCCCTAAGAGGTATTAATTCTAAAACAACACATCTCACATTCTGCCATATATTTCGGCTCAATAAACCAAAAGGTAACATGATAATTCTAACGGAGGTCATTTTAGATTTTAGCATTCTAAGCGGTACCAATCTACAAATTTTGACCCCTAAAAGGTACGACGAGTACCCCCGTTATTTTAGTCCCCACCCCGAGCCGAATCCACGTTTCACGTAAATACGGGCTCCTTTAGAATCAACGCAACATTGACAGGCGCCTTCTGTGAACGATAAGGATAAATTCTACTGTCTGAAGCTCGTCTCTGTTCATGCGGCACAAAGTTATCCTCTTGTACGTGTAACAGCTCCTTCCACTTCCGGCATTGTGGCTCGTCTAGCTGTGATTTCAGAGGTTGCTTCTTGGAGCATTATTCCTCTTTCCTCCGTCTCTAGCTCTGCCTCTGAGATATCCTTTCGCTTGCAATTGGCAGCCATACGTGAAAAGCATGAGGATATTTGTTGTGGCGTTAAGAATTCCTAAACGGCAAATAATCGTTTGCCATCTTGTCTACGTACTCCCTTATATGATCTATACGGGGACGTGCCGCTGAATAGGGTATGGTTTTTGGCATTTTTGTCCTGAACAGGGTATACAATTTAACGTGAGTCTGTCCTAAACAGGGTCTGAATCTGTCCTAAACATAGTATGGTTCCAGTTAACTTATAGCTTGTGGTGACTCACTTGTCGTGATTAGTATATTCATGCGAAGGCGAAGTCGTATTCTTTTCAACGGATCCATCTACCATTTTTTTTAAGCTAAGGTCAATAACCACGCACCAGCTGTGTCCTAGACAGGGTCCTAAAATAGAGGGTGTTGTCCTACACAGGGTAGGTATTTTCGTTTATTTTTGTCCTAAACAGGATCAGGGTCTCAGACCATCAGCGGCACCCTTATACCCAAATATTGGTCAAGTATCCCCCCCCCCCCCCCCGGGCTACGTGCTCGCCTCATCTCTCTGGCTACTTCCTCGCCGTTGCTTTTCTTCCCGGTCTGTTCACCGATGTTATATTACTGATAAAGAAAAGTTTTCTGTTGCTCTGTGAACCGGACTTTTAATTTCTTGTACTGAATTTCAGCGCCCAGCCCATTTGGCATGTGTTTGAAACAGTCTCCTTTCTTGGTACGCCGCAATTTCCGACAAACAACCCGATCATTTTTATATGGGAGTCCCCCGCCCGAGGTACGGGTATTAATGTTACAGTGTACCTTCGGGGGTGTCTCCAGTATAACAGCTCTAGCGTCTTAAGATTACACTTAATATACCTAAACCCAGATATCAAATTAAAGCTTATAGTGCTGGCTATCTAAATATGGAAACCATTTGGTAATAAAATGAATTGTCGAATTTTTTACGACGTCTAAATTCGAACGCCCGAAACAGCTTTAAAACGCTATAACTCAAAGCGATTATTGTATTTTGCTAATTTGATTTGTTCTCGGATTTTCGGACACGAAGCGCTAAAAAAAACTTGTCGGCGATTTCCCATATTCAATTGCAGTGAAAAGTTACAGAATATTTTCGAAAAAGGGAGAAAAAAAATTAGAGTGATCGCACGGAAATGGCTCTTGACGAAAAAGTTTTCGGAAATAAGAAATTCGCCGACAGGATTTTGTTGATTATATGTTAGCCTAGCTTCTGTCCAAACTTGAGGAAAATCGAACGAATTCCCTTTGAGTTGTAGCTCTTTAAAGTGTCCCCTACAAGCGAAAAATTAACTTTGAGAAAACAGCGCTTAGAAAAACAAATGAATGGGGTTAGTTTCTAGAGAAACTGTGGTGCTGCGTCGGTGGGGGGATGAAACACGAGAATTTAGTTTTATCGACTGAGTCGATAAGGTAAATTGACCACCGTAAAAAGATTCAAATAGCTGACGTTTCGAGCGCTAGCCCTTCGTCGGAGCGAATCAAGGAATTGTGGGTAGTGTGTGGTTTTATATAGTAAGCGGTGGAGCTACGCTATTGGTGGAAATTTGGTGACGTGAAAAACAAATGTAGATTAGTTGAATGAAAAGCGTTCGTTGATTCCGTGGGGTTTGAGAGTGCCGATTTGAAAGATGATTTTTTGTTCTAGGTTTTTACGGCTTTCTGTGTTACCCTGGTGTAGGGAAAGGCCGCAGATTGTCATGTGTTGTTTAGAATGGTTAGTAAGATTAAAATGGCGCGCGACTGGTTTGGATGCGTCTTTGTCATTTTTTTCAACGTCTCGGAGATGTTCACGAAAACGGTCGCCCAGTCTCCTCCCTGTTTCGCCAATGTATATCTTTTTGCAAAAAGTACATGTAATGCAGTAGATAACATTTACGGAGGTGCATGTAAAACGATCAGTGATTTTAATAGATCGTTTGGGTCCTGTTATTTTGTCCGCGTTGTGAATGAAAGGACAAGTGTTACATCGTGTGCGTGTGCATTTGAAAGTTCCCGGTACATCGTCAGATTTCAGTGCGCTCGTAACTAGAAAGTTGCCTATGTTTTTGTCACGTTTGAATGAAATTAGTGGGGGTTGTGAAAAAATTCTGCCAGTTTCGGGGTCGTTTTGGAGTAATTTGAAATTTTTTAAAATGATGCTTTTGACTGTGTTGTTGTGTGGGTGGAAAGTGAGGGTGAATGGAATTCTCTCGTTCTCTTCCTTCTGTGGCGTTTGTAGTGCTGACTGTCTGTCGATCTGTTGTGCACGTTGTTGGCCCGTATTAACAACAGAGTCAGGGTACCCACGTTTCTTGAAAAACTGGCACATTTCTTCTGATTTGTTGGAAAAATCAGAGTCATCACTACATAGACGTCGAAGTCTGAGAAATTGAGAATACGGAATGGCGTTTTTAACGTGCGATGGATGTGAGGATGAATGTAACAGATAACTGTGGGAATCTGTAGGTTTGTAGTGCACACTTGTGGATAAACTGTTACCGTTGATTGAAATATTAATGTCAAGAAAAGCGACTGAGGTTTCGGAAATTTCCCAGGTATATTTTAGAGCTGGATGAAAAGTATTGACAGAAGTTATGAATTGATTAAGTTCCTCTTTACTGGAAGAGGTGGCGCCAATGCAATCATCGATGTAGCGGCCGTAGAGTTCGGGTTTGGTTCCGTGGTACTGATTAAAAAATTTGTCTTCGATGTGGCCTACAAAAAGGTTAGCGTAGCTTGGTCCCATTTTGGTGCCCATGGCGACTCCATTTACTTGTTTGTAGTAGTTTTGGGAAAATGAAAAACAGTTAAGTGTCAAAACTAATTCGGCTAAGCGGAGCAGTGTTTCTGAGCTTGGGTTTTGAATGGAGCGCTGGTCGAAAAAATATTTTAGTGCTTGAAGTCCTTCGTCATTGGGGATGACGGTATATAAAGAGGTAATGTCCATAGTGAAAATTAATTTGTTTTCGCTGGCAAAACTGAAATCCCGGAAAATTTCGAGTGCGTGATTGGTGTCCTTAATGTACGAGAGTAGTGATTTGACAATGGGGGCCATGATTTTGTCCATGATTTTGTCTTGCACTGAAATCTGACGATGTACCGGGAACTTTCAAATGCACACGCACACGATGTAACACTTGTCCTTTCATTCACAACGCGGACAAAATAACAGGACCCAAACGATCTATTAAAATCACTGATCGTTTTACATGCACCTCCGTAAATGTTATCTACTGCATTACATGTACTTTTTGCAAAAAGATATACATTGGCGAAACAGGGAGGAGACTGGGCGACCGTTTTCGTGAACATCTCCGAGACGTTGAAAAAAATGACAAAGACGCATCCAAACCAGTCGCGCGCCATTTTAATCTTACTAACCATTCTAAACAACACATGACAATCTGCGGCCTTTCCCTACACCAGGGTAACACAGAAAGCCGTAAAAACCTAGAACAAAAAATCATCTTTCAAATCGGCACTCTCAAACCCCACGGAATCAACGAACGCTTTTCATTCAACTAATCTACATTTGTTTTTCACGTCACCAAATTTCCACCAATAGCGTAGCTCCACCGCTTACTATATAAAACCACACACTACCCACAATTCCTTGATTCGCTCCGACGAAGGGCTAGCGCTCGAAACGTCAGCTATTTGAATCTTTTTACGGTGGTCAATTTACCTTATCGACTCAGTCGATAAAACTAAATTCTCGTGCTTAGAAAAACATATCGCTATATAAACAAACTCCGCCCGTCAATTTTCACTATTTTTCGATAATTTTTTTTTGGATGAAAGTTCATTCTGTAAACTTTATTTTGACGCCAAAAAAAAAAAAATTCAATAAATTTTCGATCTGAAGGTACACTGTAACCTTAACGCCAGATCGAAAGTCGACATTTAAAGGTTGCGTTACATCCGGTCAGCAGTAATAAATTGCTCCTTGTATTTCCGGTCTGCACGTTTACTTGACAACAACTTCCTGGCTTCTCAACTAACTTCGATCCACGAGTCGATTTAAGCCGATTATTTTATTCTGGATTGGTTACAGACTAGTACTTGCTTACTGCAGTGAATGGTGATGCATTTATTTTACTCTATGGATGGATTGAACTGATTAATTTTATTCCATGGATGGCAGAAACCACGAAAAGCGCGACTGTGTTTTGACTGAGTGAATTCTTCTTCCATTATATATCAGATTATATGCGGACTAACGATCCGTCGTCTGTCTCTGAAGTGGATGTTCGATGGGGGAAACGGTTGTGACCTGTCTGCTAGAGTCTGTGCTAGATTTGGCCATGAAAACGGAGCGACCGTCCGAGGGACTTGCGCGATAAAAGCACACTGTAGAAATTACCAAACCTTACAAGGTAGGCTTTGTATCAATTTAAAATTCAATAAATTTAGTGGCCGAAACCTCATTTATCAAACATAGTTAGCAGACAAGATAGTAATAAATACTTTTGGCGCTTAAACGGTCTCTCTAAAGTCTTTTTGGGCGAAATAATTCGCTGAATAATTAAGCTTCAAAATGGCCAATTTTGTAGTTTTGTCAAATTTGCCTCAAATGTGTTCACCTCCCATGGCCATAGAATAGTTTTCCCCAAAAAGATTTTATGATATTTAGAAACTCCAACATGTTTGTAAGCGTTGCTGCTAATTTGGTCTCAGGGAAAAGAGCACTTTGAGAAAAATTGCGAAAATAGTTGTCCTTGATTTTGTTGTTTGTCAAAATGGCTGACATGTAACATTGTAGAGCGACCATTTTCTCCTTCTTAATATAAAACAAAATATGTTAACAGCAACTTTTATAAACTAGTAGGATGGCTCTACTCTCTGATGGAATTTCATTTGAATTAGTTTTCACGCACCCGAGAACGAGACTCCAAAAAATTTCCTACTTGAGAGTGAAATTTGTGATCAAAACATGGGCCTGAGGATGGCATGATCAATCGCGGTTACCATGGCAACGATACATTTGCTGATCCTAATATGGTTGTTTTTGTTCATCCCCCCAGGTAACCTACCTCCACACAAAAAGGTATATACTCCATGGAGGTTTTTAATTATATGCACACAAAACTATCCGGCACTTATTTAGGGTTAAAAACTCATTTTGAAATGGTTAGCTTTTATTTACTGTTATGGATATCACTACCCATAACAGTAAATAAAAGCTAACCATTTTAAAATGAGTTTTTAACCCTAAATAAGTGCCGGATAGTTTTGTGTGCATATAATTAAAAACCTCCATGGAGTATATACCCACAAAAAATGAAGGGGGGTTAAAAATTTTCATTTCCAACTTTGCACCACTTTCTCAGAGAACTACTCTTAAATAATTAAACTAGAAATACGTGTCTCGCAGAACCTCGCGAAACTCGGGGGAGGGTGCACCGCGAGTCGAAACTCTCGATTTGCGTATGAGGCCTTTCGCCATTCCACTTCGTCTTTTTTGCAACCAAAAACGTTGGTAAAAGGTCCTTTCGATGGTTCGCGTACCGTTTACCGTCCGCCATCTTTGTTTACCATGCTCCTATATAGGCTTACATGAAGTAGTACCACATTGTTGCCAGGCAACTGCAGGACACCATCAAGTATATATATAAATATATATTTTCGCTCGAATTCGCGCGGCTTAGCTCCCGAGGCACGACAAATTTATTATCCTCGTTACACTCGGGCCTTCGGCCCTCGCTTCGCAAGGAACTATTGAAACTGCTCAGAATAGGCCATTTGCACGATGGCGTCATTTGACTACAACTACCAGAATTCATTTCGTTTTTCTTTTCTTATTTAAATTTTGTAATTCCAGTGCGGTTTAAATAACAATAGCTCTAATTTGCACTACAAAACAAAAAACTGAAGGATTCTGGTAGTTGTAGTCATATGACGTCATAATTTGTGCAAATGGCCTATTATACCTATTTAGGAATCCGAATATCATCGACAGGAAATTTCACATTGGCAATTGATCACTTGAAAGAAAAGGCCATGCATGCTCTTTTCAGTATAAGAAGACACACAGACTAGTACATGTAGATGAAAGCCAAATCTTGCATCGAACATCTGACACAATGATTTCTCCTACCTCACTTATAATTTACAGCAAAGCTTGGTGCTTATATACCAAACAAGACTTTAAGATTTCGGATAGATCCTCACGCTATTTAGAAATAAATAACAAAACTTCCAATTTAGCATGTAGGGTGGAACTAGGACGATTCCCTCTCATTCTAACTATAAATCAGAAAATTCTTAATCATATTTAATATCTTAAACGCAAAAATGACGACCCTATAATGAAACAAATTTTCTTAATATCATTAGCTCAACATTCAATTAAAAAATAATAATTTTTACTCTAATTTATTAAACATGGTTGAATAATTGTTATAATCTACAAAATTTTAATCTTGACACACTGGATGAAAATAAGATCATACATTATATTATATACCTGCCAACTTTTTCCGAGTGATAGGCGTGAGAATTTTTTCGTAGGAGTGCCAGGATTTCCGAAGGCGACCCGACCAAATCCGAAGAAAACCCGATCTATTCCGAAGATGTCTGAAAGCTGTCCGAAGATGTTCCGAAGAATTCGGAAATTTAAATGGACCTCAGACCTCTGTAATAAATTGTAACGTTCAGAACGATAAAAACCTACAAAAAAGTGCCATATTTTCATGAACGTAACTATATTTTGAATTGGATCATGCGATCAGTTAGCTGTAGCGATCAGTTAGCTCGTAGCTCAAATCTTTAATTAGGCGTGAGAAATTGCTCCATAGGCGTGAGATCGGAGTTTTGGACTCGCAGGCTTGAGACTCACGCCTAAGGCGTGAGACTTGGCAAGTTTTTTTATATTAATCTTATGAAACAAAAGTATATATCCTACTGGAAAAATGCTTTACAGAACTCAAAGAAATTAGAATTTTACATTATTTTTAAGGATCGATACAGTAATTTCCCATTATCTAGATCATACAAGGAAATCAAATGAAAGGAAAACTCTAGTCAAATTTAGGACAGGTAATCCAAAACTCATAATATCGAAAATGAAATTCTTTTTCTTTTTCGATGCCCAAGATATTCACCTTTGAGAGAGAACTACTTTAATCAAATCTATCAACACTTGCCGAATAATTTTTTAACTCGAATGAGAAATGAATATCGAGCAAAATGTAAAAAATGCATCCTCAACAGAAACTATCAAAGAATTGATGAATTCTTCCAATTATTTTGTTAATATACTTTTTAATATACTTGGTGTTTATACACGCTTTTAATAAATACCACGATGCATCATTTTCCACTAATGACGTCAAACATATTATTTTGAATTCTCTTGCAATTCAAAAGAATACATTTGACGTCATTAGCGGAAAATGATGCATCGTGGTATTTATTAAAAGCGTGTATATAATAATATTTAATATTTCTTTGCTCAACCTCGTTCCCAGGGTCTCTTATCTTTTCGCTCCGGGAAGGGGAGGGGGGAGATGAGAGACCCTGGGAACGAGGTTGTTCTTTGCTGTCTTTTGTTGTTGTTAAAAAGTAAGCTTTTGCAATAGTGTAACTCAATATAGTCATGCAAATAAAGCTATTATTTACTTGATGCACACAACGGAATTATGAATGAAAATTTTGATTATTCTTAGCTATTCTTGTTCATGGAAAATGTTTTCAAGAAGGCAGTTCACAGCTTGCCCGAAAACGCTTTTTTCGCCAGTTTCCCAATCACGAAACTTGATCTCAAAATGACCTACAAAGCCGTGATCTTTACAGAACTGATTCAATGTTAACTCACTCTCGAATATCTTCCCGGGTCCAATCCACAGAAGTGGGTTATACAGTCTGTTAGCTGTGATAAGAACACATGGAACTGATGGACAAAGCGTCCTAATCTTTGTCATCCATTTTGGAACTCCATCTAGCGAAGATGGAATGACCGTTCCCCAGAATACTAACGCACCACGAGTGTGCTTAAAAAGACAATCGTCATGTTTCCAATTCCGTGACCCCTCCGGCAACTCCCAGAATTGTAGGTTGATCGTGATTAACTCATGCTTATCACTTCTTTGCCATCTTATTGTTTTAAAGCGGAAATCAACACCGATGACCGGTTTATAACCGCGTATTTTTACTGGAGGCGAGACTTGGCTATAATCATCGACAAACAAGCTTTTTGTTTCTCCGCAACTAATGCCGATATAGTCTCCAACACAAATTATTTTCACCAACCGATAGCTTTCAAAGAGTTCCGGGGGGACGTTACTTTTAAACGTCTTCATTTCCACTTCCTTTCCTAGGCACTCCAAACGTTTCTCATCAACCTCCTCTGGCACTTCATAGTTGGTAGCCATAGATGAAGGAATTCAGCCTTGAGAATAATGTTGATTTTAACGGAGATGGTCACACTTCCGGGTTTTTTAACTATTTTGCTAACTGTCCGTCACTTTGTTGTTTGTGAATATCTTATGCCAAAACCAGTTTGTCTCTTCAGTGTCCGATCAGCGTCTTTCGACAGAAGGAACGAGTTTCTTTCAAATGCAGCAAAAGCTTGTACCTATATGTTATTGCCGGCTTTTCAGGCTGCGCATGACTAAGTCCCCTCTTTCCTCCTTCCCATCACACCTCGCGCTCCTCTCGTTAATCGAGAGACGACTGGGGAGGAGTCAGCAGTGTATGGGAGTCGGGCGGGTTGCGGTGAAGTGCTTGTCAAACGCGCCATATGTGGCCACTACAAAACCACTGTCCCAAGCTTAGTTGCATCGACGATTTCATATGTTTTTATATAGTAAATCAGTTTTGAGCATGGCCACGTTTTTCTAATAGAAGTATAAGCAGCAGGTATAAGTAAAGCTCTTTAGCTCTCTGTTCTTTATGAGCTATCCAGCCTGCGAGCACCAACCTGCGGGCGAATCGGAGAGCTTGATCGCAGGCTAAAAGCTCTCGAGTTCATGGTTTATATAGCCGAAGCTCCCTCAATACCTCTTAGTGAAGCCCAGGTTTAAATTTATCGTGATGACTGGAACTAAATTAAAATTGAACAACGTTTATTTCTCTCTTTTCAGTCCCTATCATAGGGCTCTGGATGACTCTCTTTTTTCAACAGATACATTTCTGCGTCTCGATGAAAGTTAATTATAATAGTCCGATGCGCTCATGTGTTATTTGTCTGACTTGTCATGTGGTAAACAATTAGGACACAATCAGCAGCGAATCCACACTTCATTGTACGGGGGACAGGCGGAGTGAATAACGGAGTGGGGGAGGGGGAGGTTTGGGAACTACCCGGTCCCCCCCCCTAGCTCCGTCACTGACAGTAATATATATAGATAGGCCAAGCCTAATAGCGTCGCACTTTGAACAAGCTTAACTAAGGTGAAACTTAACTAAGGTGAAAGGTTGGAAGCACAAGAATTAATATTGACGAAAGAGCTATTTTCAATTTTAGCTATTCTCAAAAACAGTATTACCCGACCGTCTGCACAGTACATTTGGACCGTACAAAAGTTTACAAAAACAACTTTTCTCTGTCTAGAATAACTAGTACGATTACTTTCCGAATAAAATACAGTTTTTGTTTGTCAAAAATTGCCCGCGAAACTGATTTGGAAATCAAAATTGCAAAAATACGCAAACATATTTGCATAATGCGACGCGAGTGAAGACAGAAAATCTAAGTCTTGTTTTGTTTACATAAAATCGATTTTTAATCTATGTAATGAATGAACAAAGACATAAAAACGGACAATACAATCTTCTTTCGAACAATTTTATTCAAATCTCCATTAATTTATGTTTAAAAGCAGAACACGTACCATTTATAGCGCATCAAGGCAGAGCTGTCCTCGTTGAAATTCAAGATAACAACACGACTTAATTTGAACGTTTCATAAACATGTCTCCAAAACTTAAGAGAACACAAAGGAAAAGTCAATCAAAAATTGATATCAACATAAATTTCCATCGAAAAATGTGATTTATTTTACCTTTAAAGCACTGGACTGCTTGGAAATTCGTTAAAACTCCGCTTCTTCGGTTCTGAAATCCGTAATAAAAACAAGGCATCTCCCCGCATTGCTCCTGCATTGATAATATGAAGTTCCTCGAAGCAAGATTTTATCCCTGAAAGCTCTTCTTTTTCCACTAAAGCGGCTTCTGAGTATTCCTTAATTAGTATCCCTGTCTTGAGTAGCAAACCGCGAAAAAATGCAGGGAAATAACGACTTTACTGCTCCGCCTAACACTGCGAAAGATCCAACTTTTTTAAAACTTTAAAAAGTGTTTACCGAGCTGACGGCTGTGTAGCCGCGCGTGTGGCGTTATACGCGCATGCGAGGTAGCCGTGCGCGACACACATGTTGCAGACACGCGCCCGCGAAACATTCCGCTAGCCATGACCATGAAAAATGACGGGCTAGGTTCTATGAGTATGGGGCTGCGCAGCCGGGCCTTCGGCCCGGCGAGTGCTCCGCTATAGATCGTTTTCACTCACGTGACAAAATTCTTGACAACCGTTGCTACGCCGCCATATTGGTGGACCAAAGTGTAAACAAACCCGAGTCGCGTCCTCTTAATTATACGGGTAGTGTAATCAATTGTTCGATGTGGAAGCAAAAGCGGTCGAGATAGGGGTATTTATTTCACTTGAGTACGTTCTCAGTTATGAATCAAAGTAAAGAAACCGACAAATTGCCGCAAGAGAGGCGATCGCGATGGATTTCTGCTATTAGTCGGGCAGAATCCTTACGGGCGAGTTTTGAACGATAGTGTGCACGTGTAAGCCAGATATTTTGTTTCAATTTTCTGGACAAGCGGCTATAACAGGGATAGATATAATGTTGACTGGGTTTCATTAATACTCGGGAACGACACAAAAAAGAACAGGATAAAAGAAACGTCGAACAAACGTCGCAGCGAGAACAGAGAGAGGAATCAAAAGGAACAAAAAAAGCCAAAGCGATTATAGCCGAAAAAATGTCAGCAAAGAAACGCGAACTAAACCCGGGGGGCAAATGTCTGATATTGTGTTCGAGAACGAATCTCCAAAAGCTAAAACTAAGCCCCCAAGGATATTTCATGTCTTGCCCTACTGAAATATTTCATACGGTTTCGCCTTTTCTTTTACGCAAATTCGACCAAAACATTCTCGGCTGTTGTTTGCGCTCGTGCGATTTCCGTTTTTATGGCTTCGATACACAGACCTAAAACTCCCTGATGAAGTCTACGATAGTTAAACGAAATATGTAGGAGAAATAAATAATCTTTTCAGCTTATAGTTCGCAATTGCTGCCCACTAGTCTCTCTTTCAAACTGATCGTTAAAAATTCTCCACTCGCATGTACACAACTTGTGTACATGACTGAGTTTATCACTGAGCCGGGGTGTTGTCTAGGTCAGTTCCAAACAAACACTCGCCATATAATATGAAAAGGATTATGTTTGCCCAGCCTTACAACCAAGGCAATGAGCAGACGAAACTGTTCCTTCTCTTTCCGTGTTGATTAAAATTGAGATTTTGAGTCATCGCTGGAAATGTCTCACCTTCGCTAAATAAACTTGTCCGTAGCAATGATTTGGCTTAGTAGTACGCTAACTATAAATACGGACACTGTTTTATTATAAGCTCCTAGTGTAGGCATCGGAAAGTTTTAAACTGCTAGTGGGTGTAAAGGCTGTTACAATGATTCAACTGTTTGAATATGAGACAAGCAGTCCGGTTCGAATAAATGTCGACATGGGATGGATTTCTAATTGCCGAGATTTTCTCCAAATAACACTGCTTAACTCGCAATTTCAACTTCTTAGCATATTCCGAAATGGGAAAGAACAAGTCAAATAAAGATTTTCCCCAGACTTTGCTTCACATCCCGAAGTATTCATTTCTAAAATGCGACAACTATAGATATGACTTGCATTGCACCCTATTACTGCTATTACGCAATTGAAAGTGGTCCACCAATATGGCGGCGGATCTGTCGTGACGTCACGTGAAAACGATCTATTACAGTGCTGCTACTGTTACCGGGGCCACCTAGACAACTGTTAACCAATCACAAAACAGAAGGGGAACAATAGATTCCAAAATTTGCGACTTGAATAATGAAATGTCGAGTACAGAACAATGAAATTTTAACTTTAAAACGTTGGAATCTATTGCTCTCTTTCTGCTTTGTGATTGGTTAACTTTGTCTAGGTGGCCCCGGTAACAGTAGCAGCACTGTAACATATTACGTCAGTCACGTCAGTTGATAATTGCATTAATTGCTGTTCTGTTTCAAACACGCGGACTCCGAAGTGCAAACCTCAACCAAACGTTCGTTTTCCAGCAACCGCAATTATCATAGCGGTCGTCTCAGGGATAAAAAAGGATGCTTTATTTACTCCACAGGGTTAAAAGGTTGTCACGGTTTGTGGTTGTAATTGGCGGATTTCGATCCTTTTTGTCGCCATCTGTTTTCAGGGTGCAATGTTTGTCGCCATAATTATGATCGACGACGGTGTAAAACTTAAACATCACTGGAGCTTAACTGACTTGGGCGTTCGCACGTTATTGCAAGGTGCAGTAAGTCAATTAATTGATAATTACATTCATGTTTTAGCTGTTCATTATAAATAGAAAATGTTTTCAAGAAGGCAGTTCACAGCTTGTCCGAAAACGCTTTTTTCACCAGATTCCCAGTCACGAGACTTGATCTCAAAATGACCCACAAAGCCGTGATCTTTACAAAACTGCTTCAGTGCCAACTCGTTGTTGAATATCTTCCCGGGTCCGTACAGTGGTTCATTTGGTATGTTGTCAGTGATAAGAACGCATGGAATTCCTGGACAAGCCTCCTTTACGTCTTTCATCCATTTTGGAACTCCGTCCAGCGAAGATGGATTGCCCGTCCCCCAAAATACTAACGCCCCTTGGCTGTTTCTAAAATATACACTTGACATCGTTGTAAAGCGCTCTTGTTCAGCTATCTCCCAGAATTGTAGCCTGATCGTGACTGGTTCATGATCTTCGCTTTCTTTCCATCTTATTATTTTTAAACGAAAATCAGCACCGATTAATGCACGCTGAATGGTCTTCACAGGTGGGTTGACTTTGAGATAATCGTCGATAAACACGCCTTTTCTTCCCACCCCACCTGTAAAGTCGCCGAGGCAAATAATTTTGACCAACTTCGGCCGATCTACTTCGCACACTAAAACCTCGGGAATGTTTGTTTTGAACGTCTTCATTTCCACTTCTTTCCCTAGGGTTCCCAACAGTTTCTCATCGGCCTCCTCCGGTATTTCATACTTTGTAGCCATGGAAGAACGAAATTCCTGGCAACACTGAACACTGTCGATATGAACTCACGGGCACCCACAGATGTGTACTTCCGGCTTTTCAGGCTTTTGAAACGATTGGATCCGATTTGCAAACTCCTGGCAAATGCTTCCTCCAAGGGTCTACAATTCCAACTGTGTTGTTCATTAATTTTAAATGAGTAGGCTATTATCGCTTCTCTGTGTTCGTTTAGCGTCTTTTGACGAGGAACGAGATTATTTCAGATGCAGGAAAAGTGATCAGGCTCTCAAACTCTCGACATGCTGATGATGTGCGTGACTCGTGTGTAGCTCTAAGTCACCTGACAGTCACGTGATCAGTAGATTTGTAGTCGGGTGTTCAAGGAATTATTTGACTTCTCGGAATTAAAGTAGTGCTTTCATGAACATGGTCAAAATAATAAATTAAAAAAAAGAGAGAGAGAAACTCGACTATATCCGATATAGTCTCCAGCATAAATTATTTTAACCAACCGATAGCTTTCGAGAGTTCCGGGGGGACGTTACTTTTACATTTAAACGTCTTCATCTCCACTTCCTTTTCTAGGCACTCCAAACGTTTTTGGTAATTCATAGTTAGTAGCCATAGATGAATGCATGTATTGAGCCTTGAGAATATTAAACGTCGATATAAACGGAGTTGGTCACACACTTCCGGGTTTATCAGTTATTTTGTCAACTGCCTGTCACTGTTTGAGAATCGAATATCTAATGCCAAAGCCAGTTTATTTCTTCAGTATCCGTTCAGCGTCTCTTAACGGAAGCTGGAACGAGTTTCTATCAGCAAATGGAGTAAAATCTTGTATACGTGTGACTTGTCATCTCCTAGCTCTGCGTCACGAGAGAGAGACAGTTGACCAGTGTATAGAGGTGGGGTGGGGGGCAGTCAAGAGCTTTTGTAGTTCACAAGCCCGATATACTAGATACACTTCATGCAATGCTGTATTAAAAACTCAAAATTTTACAAAGAATGAATGGCTCATTGGCGCTTTTGCCACCCAACAATTAGTTATTTGTCTGACTTATCATGTGATAAACGATCAGGACATAATCAGCAGCGGACCCACACTTCATCGTAAGGGGGGCGGGCGGAGTGAAAAAGGGAGTGGGGAGGGAGGGGGGAGGTTTTGAAACTACCCGGGCCCCTCTTCTAGTTCCGCTACTGACAATATTAACATATTACGTCAGTCACGTCAGAACAGCAATTTCTATTTGAACTACACGAACTCTGAAGTGCAAAACTCAACCGAACGTTCGTTTTCCGACTTCTGCAATTATCATAGCGGACATCTCAGGGAAAAAGAATGCTTTACTTCAGGTTGTCATGGTTCGTGGGTTGTAATTGGCTGATTTCGATCCTTTTTGTCACTATCTGTCTTCGAGGTGCAATGTTTGTCGCCATAATTATGATCGACGACTGTGTAAAACGTAAACATCACTGGAGCTTAAACTTGGGTATGCAAATTACTTACGAGCACATAGACCAATATCACGCTAGCATGGCACAAAAATATATTTAGTTTATTGGGAAAAAGAGCCCAGCATCAAATTCAGCATATCGATATTAGTAAAACTACAAAGTTTTGTAAAGATTGCTAGCAAACTGACGAAGATATGAAATTTTCAAACTGAGCATTTTTACAAAGAAATGTATGGTGGACGGGCATAGATTGCCCGTCCAGCCTCGTTTTCGTGTTTTTCCCATACATTTCTTTGTAAAAATTAGGCCAGAGTATTAAGTTTCAAAAGTTCATATCTCCGTCAGTGTATGAGCAATCTTTACGAAGCTTTACAGTTTTACTAATAGCGGAGCACTCGCCGGGCCGAAGGCCCGGCTGCGCAGCCCCATACTCATAGAACCTAGCCCGTCATTTTTCATGGTCATGGCTAGCGGAATGTTTCGCGGGTGCGCGTGTGCCCGCCACCCTCCGCCGCTGTCGCGCAGGTAGCTCCGTCGTGCAGGACTAGCTCGCGGGCGCGTATGACGTCGCAAAACATGCGCGTACGACGTCATGTTGAAACCAAAGCGAAGCATTTTTTTTCGCGCGGTTACACGGCCGAATGTCACGTCAGCTGGGAAAACACTTTGATGTTTTGCTGTGTTTACTGAGCGGAGAAAACGGTTTAAATTAAAGTCGTTATTTTCCTGCATTTTTTCGTGGTTTGCTACTCAAGACAGGGATACTAATTAAGGGATACTCAGAAGCCGCTTTAGTGGAAAAAGAAGAGCTTTCAGGGATAAAATCTTGCTTCGAGGAACTATCAAGTTTTTAGCAATGCGAGAGATGGGTTCGTTTTACGGATTTCAGTACCAAAGCGGAGATTTAAAGAATTTCCAAGCACAGTAGTCGCCGGAGGGACTTAAAGGTAAAACAAATTACATTTTTCGATGGGAATTTATCTTGATATCAATCTGTGATTGACTTTTTGTTTGTGTTCTCGTTAGTTTTGGAGAATTGTTTTTAAACGTGTAGCTTAAATTCAGTTGTATGAATTTCTTGAATTTCATCGAAGACACGGCTCGGCCTCGATGCGCGTTTTGCGTTTTGCTTTTAAACATAAGAACTAATGGAGATTTGAATGAAATTTTTCGAAAGAAGAATGTGTTGTCCATTTTTATGTGTTTGTTCATTCATTACATAGATTGAAAAGCGATTTTATGTAAACAAAACAAGACTTAGATTTTATACTCGCGTCGCCTTATGCAAATATGTTTGTGTATTTTTGCAATTTTGGTTTCCAAATCAGTTTCTCGGGCATTTTGTGACAAGCAACAAGTGTATTTTATTCGGAAAATAGTCGTAAAAGTTATTCTAGACGGAGAAAAAGTTGTTTTTGTGAACTTTTGTACGGTCTAAATGTACTGTGCAGACGGTCGGGTAACAAGCTTAAGCTTACTGTTTTTGAGAATTGCTAAAATTGAAAAATAGCCCGGTCGTCAATCTTAATTCCGACCTTTCACCTAAATTAAGTTTCATCTTAGTTAAGCTTGTTCAGAGGGTCTTCAGAGGGCAACGCTGTTAGACCAAGCCTAACTATATATATTATTGATGTACTGAATTTGATACTGGACTCTTTTCCCCATTAAATTAAATACATTTTTATGCCATGCCAGCGTGTTATTGGTCTAACAAAGTTACAGGACTAAAGTATACGATATGGATTAAACGCTACGGTCGATAGTAAAATAATTTTTCTTATGAAGTCGTTATATTTGATCTTTTAAGTTCAAACCAAAACGCAGAGAGCTCGTTCCCTGTGGAATTCAAAGTTGAGAACCCACGTGCCGTTTAGCTGCAAGGCTGTACCGTCATTGGTCAAGTGCGCTCCCAAGTAAGGGGTAGACCTTACTTTGAGGTGCACTTGGATCCTTTTGTTTTATGCCTATCGCCAGGGCAACAAAGAAACCAAAAAGTGCGGTCATTAAAACGTTCACACTCCATGTACGCGAGCTACACTTGGGTGAATCCGCACAAACCAACAGCACGTGCCATTCAAAAAGACGTTTTTGATAAAATAGAAAGGAAATATGGAGCTTATAGAAAATGAACTACTCAAGCAGATTATTAAACTTTTTTGTTATATTCAGCTGATATTAATTTTTACCTCTTTGATACAATGTCATTTTACAAAGAAATTTAAACGTGTAAATAAATCAGATGAGTGCTTCTATTGAAACGTAAGTCAGACTTAGAAAATGCTCTCAGAAAGGAGTTCACACTACAAGTACGTACCAAGTGCACTTCAAGTGCACTTAAGAGCCCTAGTGAGAACCGGCCATCAAATAAACTAAAAAGTACTTAACGTAAAATTAATTATTAAAAGCAAGCCTAAAATGGTACGTCTTTAATGCTACTTCAAATGATAAATTGCTTGTGATAGAGCGAATTGATGGCGGTAGATTACTCTAAATATTTGGCGCGGCGGACTGAAATGCTCTATCACCAAGTGTAGGATAGGATTTCCCACTCGGTGGCAAGAGTGTTGGACCATTACGTGATCTCAAACTCATGATATCTCGTGTGATTCGCAATTATAATAAGATTCCTAAGATATTCTGGAGCTAAACCATAGAGACATTTAAAGGTTAATTGTGAAATTTTAAATACTTAATTTGAAGCCAATGAGGAAAATTTAGCAGCGGACTTGCATGGCAAAATCTAGGTAAGCCAGTAACGAATCGAGCCACATCGTTTTCAACACGTTGAATTTTTACAATATGCGATGCTGGAAGACCATATAGATACTATTACAGTATTCAATCTAGCTTACTGGTAATAAAGACATTCACTAACTCTCAGTGTCTTGGCGCGTTAAATACTTTCCGATTTTGCGAACGTTATACAAGTTAAAAAACGCGAAGCTACATGTTTTATTAATGTGATGCAGCATGCTTAGTTTACAATCAAACCACGATCCCAAGTTCCTAACCACTGAAGATGGGTACTAAAAGTACTAAGTACAATGCTGGTCGTGTTTTTTTGTTTCGTTGTTGCATTTCGTGTTCAAACTGGGACGGTATCGCCACTGGAAAATCCGATGGAGCCACCTTAACCCGGAGGGGATTCCCCTAAAAAAATGACAGGGGTGCTCGTCGGAAAATTTGGAAAAACACCCTAAAAGGTACCAGAATTTCGTTTGATAGGCGTGGCTCAAATATATTTTTACCCCTAAGAGGTACCAATTTTATACAACACAAGACACATTCTGTCATATTTTTTCAGCTCAATACCCTAAAAGGTACCGCGATAATCCACCGTAGGAAAAAAGATGGCGGCTGTTCATTTTACCACAATACCTTGCGGACCTAACACAGCACATAAGGCACAAAGAAAGCCATTTTTTTACAATATTTGTTCCAGTACTAAGGACAATGTGTAGACTAGCTTTGAAGATTTTATAACTTTTCTTTACATTTTTATGAACGTTGTTAAGGTTTTTATGCGCTAAGAATTATGGGTAAATGTACCAATCGCCATCTTTTTTCCTACCGAGGATTGTAACCATGGTCATCAGCACCCTAAGCGGTACGTACCAATCTACAAAGTTTGACCCCTAAAAGGTATGACGAGCACCCATGTCATTTTCATATCGGAGTCCCCCCGGGCACCTTAAGCTGTCAATCACTATCAAAAATATCGCTGCGCATGTCTTTTAGTCGTCTTCTGTTTTCCCATTGGTCACGTGCCTTCTCAAGTGTGGTGTAGATCACACTTGGCTGCGTACTTCGGCTCCTTTGAAATAGACACGTTTCCATGGTCACAAAGTGGGGTTCAAGTATGTTCGGTTTACCTGTTCACATTCAAAGTAGGTTTTTCAAGTGCACTTAGGATGCACTAGAAGGTCTAGTGTGAAACCACCAATCAACACCGACATTATCATTTGCCAACACAGTACCGCAGTTTCGCATCATGTTTCACCACAGGCTTACCAGAGACTTTGAGAGTTTTTTTTATTTTTATCAGTTTTAAGAGCCCTAATTTTCGCCTTTTGTAAGGCGAAAATGCCGCCATTGGAGATGCACAGTACACCACGCAAACAGGGGATGACTGTGGACTTATTAAGTATTATTCTCCCACCGCCCCCCTGACCTGAGTCTTTTCGCCTTCTGTTCCCCTGGGTTACCACTGCACCAAATGATTTTCGTGTGCGTAGTCACAGGAAGTTCTTAACCTCCATTGCAATATTTTAAAAGCCGTCATTAGCTTTTCCTGCCGCAGGATAGATTCATTGAATTCTGCAGCCGTAATGACGCCCTTAAACTTTCATATTTCATGTTGAGGCATGCATGCAAGATATATTTGACTGACAAAAGCTTAATAAATAACATTAGCTTAATTAATAACATTAGCATTTTCGCGTGTAACTAGTTGGCCTAAGAATACGATGCACGGAATTCGTTCTTTATGGGCTAACATCACTGGCGTAAGTATTTTTTACCTTGTTTCACCATAGTTAATAGAACAAACTGGTTATGAAGCTCAATAAATTTCAAAAAGAGTGTACAAAGCTGCTTTGTTTTATGTTGAACGAACCGTGACCCTGCACATTGTTTTGTTTAACGTGTTAGCCCAAATGTTTCTACTGGTCAGTTGCTCATATGCATTTCAATACCTTTTGTGTTTTGTGCAGGGTCAAGGCAAACGAACAAAAGAAATGGAGAACAAAAACATATAACAAAGGACTGACTGAGTTTCATAACCAGTTTATTCTATTAACTATGGTTTCACCTTGTTTCATGTACATTCTTTACCCCAGTTTTCTTCACATACTGAAATGTCACTTCTTGTATTGATTTAATAAGCCGCGGTAACACAAATTCCGAGTTTTAATTTTTCGGCCTCGTGGCTTTCAACTAGTAGAGAAAGCAAGGAGAAATGAGCGTTTCGAATGAGCTCGTAATGCAGCAAGTCACTAAAACAATAACACGAGTCATACTCGACAAAATCGGACGACCAACGTAAAACTTTATTTATACACGGTAAAATATCAGTATTTACAAGAATGATAACTCTAAGAATTAATATTCTATACACTGTTTTACATATTTGCCGTGTAGAAGTCCGATACCGAGAACCTTTTATTGACACCTTTTTTGAAGTTACCTAGACTCAGCTGGTCGTAGCAGAGGAAAGCAACACAGTATAGCTAAAGCCACGCCTTAGGTAGTCAGTTCTTGGTCTTGTCACGTTGCAAGGAAAGTTGCACCGTGTGTCCGGGCCTTAATCATCGATATGCCTTAGTTCATTGTGAAAAGAAAAGAAAACCTACAAGATATCGGTTTATACCCAAACAAATGTTTATGCAAGATTGCCTTTAAGTTATTTGAAATATATTTTCAGCCAATCATGCGAACATTTCTATTGTTTCTCGTTCTATTGTATCCATCCAATTGGGTTAGATCCATTACAGGGACAGAAAACTTGTTTTCATGTTCGTAGAAAAACCGCCCCAGGAACTTTTTATATTGGCTTGCAAGGAACCTTAGTTAATTGCTTTTAAAAAAGAATGGTTCTTCATTATTGTGCAGTATGTGACGGATATTGGACCCTTTGTATGCTATGCAACGGAACGATGTTTGAGATAAACACTAGCTACGTTTGGAATTCTTGTGTCTACGCTGCAGTCAAATTGGAAGAGAAGCAGCTATTCATTCATCAGCTTACGTTTCCCTATTTGATGTCACACTACTGAAGTTTCTCGTCTTTAAAATAGCAGCCACATTAAGTTGATCCGGCGGACAAAATTCTTTGACATGGGAATCGTAACGGGCGTAAGTATTTTTCTCAAGTTTAGTTTTATTCAGTGAAATACCGGTTTCCTCGGTTTCATCATAATCCCGGTCTGCATTATCAAGTCTGCTTTTACTCCTGACAAATACTAAAAAACGATTACCTCCCTCAAAATGATATTGTCATGATTCGTTTTTGAAGATCGATACGTTTTTAAAGATAAGTTATTGTTCAAAGACGTCACCATGCAGCTGGTGCGAATGAGGCCAAATTGTTAGACCCCAAAAATGTCCTGAAGGAGGTTACGCGTTGCGATGATTCAACGCGAGTTAGAAACCAACCCAACTAAATATGCAATTATGCACGGGAAGTAGATTTGAAGTGTTTATTTTGTCAGTCAACCGTAGAGTCGCGCGTTTTTATACAGTGAATTGTAAAATTAACTCATGTGAAATGAAAAAGACTAGCTCACGAATTACAAGTGGATCTCTGTTAAACAGTTTACTTTTAAATTTCAAATCAACCTCGATCGTCTCAAGGGCCCGGTTACTCTGCTTACAAGATGGCGGGGCGGGTGTATAAACCCCCGAGAAGTATTAACCCCTGGAGAAGTATTAACCCCCGGAGAAGTATTAACCCCCGGAGAAGTATTAACCCCCGGAGAAGTATTTTGCTGCGTGAAACATGATGAAATATCTGCATTTCGCTTGAAACAAGATTCACGTTTGCTGCAAATGAAAAATTGACTACACCAATCCCCCCGGGGGAAGGGGGTACTACCTTATATCAGCTATATAGGTATGCGCGGCCCAAAAGGGTACGGGTTTCAAGCCGTTTTGGTCTGAAATAGGGTATAGATTTTGACCATTTTGGTCTGAAATAGGGTATAGATTTTGACCATTTTGGTCTGAAATATGGTATGGTTTCCGCACTCTGGTCTGGAATTGGGTATGGTTTTTAGACGAAGCTACTTTTTTCATCCTTTGAGAAATGCGGTTTGATTAACATCGGGAATTAGAAGCCCTTCTCAAATGTTTACGCAAACGAAAGCACTTCCTGGTCTGAAATAGGGTATCGAATTTTGGTTCAGTTTTGAAATAGGGTAGGGAAAATCGCATATTTTGGTCTGAAAGAAGGGTGCCGCACACCCCCACCCAAATTTTCGGGGAGTACCCCCCGGGTACCAATCACTGAAAATATCCTCCGAAGACGGAATTATATCATGTGTCACGTGACAAAATATTCCAAGAATCTTGGAATATTTCGGCAGCCTTGTCAAATACAATTGATTCGGCAGGGGTAATTTGCCGAACGCCGAACATTGTTCTCACCCACAACAGTAAATAAAAGCTGACCAATTTGAATCAGTGCTTAACCCTAAATACTGTAGCACTGATTTACAATATTAAGGGTTAAGTACTGATTCAAATTGGTCAGCGTTTTTTAACTGTTAAGGGTGAGAACAATGTTCGGCGTTCGGAGCTCGGCAAATTACCCCTGTCGCAATTGATTTAACTCTAATTTGCGTGTTTTTGCGTATTTGCATATGTAGTAGATGTATTCACTATCAGCAGAAACCCATAAGTGGGTTGAAACGTGCAACTGTCTCTTGTACGCTTCAAAACAAGCTTCCAGTTATTCAGTCATATTCCATATTTGGAAAATCTAAATAAAAATATTAACCAATCAATTCGCTAGAACAACTTGCTTCCAATCTTCCTGGACCGAGGAGTTTCCAAATATGGTACTAAGCAAAAAATGAATATTCGGAAGCTGTGAATGCGCGTTACACGTTTCAACCCACTTATGGGTTTCTGCTGTATTAGTGGATCATTTGCATGTGGAGTGGGAATTATGCGAAAGATCTCTATTAGGCTAAACTTAGACACTATGAAGCTAACATTAGACCACAAAAAATTAAGTCCAACGGCCCAGAACGTAACACCCCAAAAGTCTCTTTTCTCTGTGAGTGTATAAAAAGGTTACGCTTTTTGCCGTCCCTCCCAAAAAACGTCCTCGCCAAATCACCTCAAAAAAGTCACCACAAAAAATTTCTAAACCGAAAAAACGTCCTCAGTCATATCGAAAATTTCCAACCACTATGATACCTGAGTACCCCCTCCCCCCCCCCCCACCCCCCCCCCCCCACCCCCCCGCCCTGAGCCGGCCAGGCTCTCAACTATTATTCAAAACTTCCGCGCTCATGCGTGATATGAAATAGTGAAATGAACAAAACAGCGAACGGAACGACTAAAGTCGAACCAGAGATCTCTTGTCAGACGTAGTTTTTTTGAATCCATTCCCAAAAAATGTCAAAAAAATAAAAACGTGCAGGTCACGAATCTAAAAAAATCCAAATTGAGGGGGACTGGACCTGGAGCGATGGCGTATACACACGCTTTTTAAAGCCCCAAGAAGAAATGGTTCTCAACGCCGAAATTCATGATACACTACAGCAGCACCTTGATAGCAGAAACGTTTTGTAGGACATGCAGATTGTTTGACTGAAAGAAAAATTTTGGATTATGGGAAGAAAACGAACCAAACGCGGATCAAGCTCTTTGCAAGCTGAGGAAGAAATGTCCGCTCCAAGTGTCAACGACGACGAGATCAACAGCAGCTTCAGCCAAGAACTAAAAGACTCGATCGATTGCTTGAAAAAAATTGTTACTGAGGGTCTGGCGGAGCTACACACCGATTTAGACAATTTACGCCATGAATTTAAAACAGACATAGACGAAGTAAAGTCTTCGATTAAAAACTTGGAACAGAGCTTGAGCTATACTCAAGAAGAAGTTGACACCTTAAAGGGACAATTCCAAACAGAATCATTAGCACGAGTAGCAGATTCGGAGCTACTAAATAAAAAGATTGCGGATCTGGAACAACAGTTAAAAAAGGAACTTGAACGTAATACAAGCCTCGAACAATACACTAGACGAGAGAATTTAAGACTGAACAACATCATGGAGAGAGAAGACGAAGATTGTAAATCGCTCGTGAATGAGATCATCAAGGAAGATCTTGGCATTGACACCTCCGGAATGAGATTTCATGCAGTACATCGGGTTGGTAAAAAAATCCAAAATAGGCACAGACCAATTATCGCCAGATTTGTATGTCGGGAGGACCGAGATCTTGTTTGGTCGGCGAGAGGTAAGATCAAAAATTCTAGTACACACTCGGAAGCATACATCACAGAAGACTATGCAAAGGTCATACAGGAAGAACGGAAAATACTGATTAAGGCAATGATAAAAGCCCGCGAGGAACATGGATTAAGCGATGCTAAAGTTAAAGGTCGATATCTATACATAAATAGCGACACTGATACGATTCTGAAAATGTTCCGGAATATTTAAAATAACTTTAAATGCACAGAACGTTGTATTGCAATAACGTCAAATTATAAGATTCTCTCTCTATATATATATATTTATTTACGTAGTCTTTTAAAATCTGCAAAAATTATCTGTACGGAGTTAAAACCACAATATGCTTTCAATATGCAAATTTAAGATTCTGACAGGCAGTTGAAACCCATTTCGACTTAATTAGGATGAACAATAAGTCTATGAATCCTACTGGGACCATAGACCAATGCCAAGGGTTTTTTATTTGTTACGGTGTTTATGTTTTATGATCATACATGTATGTCGCCAGCTTAAAATTTGGTATTTTAACTTCACTAACCCCGTTTTAGCTAGTTCCACGACTTTTTTGCCTGTATTAACCTCCTTTGAAAAAGCTGAGATATTATACCTGATTTTTAGTTAATGGATCTTAATATCTGTTCACTTAATGTAAGAGGTTTAGGAGAGCGACAAAAGAGAAGAGAAGTTTTTAATTGGCTAAGAGCAAAACGATTTTCAATCTATTTTTTACAAGAAACCCACAGTGCTGAAAATACAACTTCTGCATGGTCGGCCGAATGGGGCTATAAAACTTTATTTAATTGTTGTTCTAGTGCCAGAGGAGGAGTTGCTATTCTCTTCAATAATAATTTTGCTTTTCAACTTCAGCGATTTTATTCTGACCCTACGGGTAGATTTATCATCTGTGACATCAAAACAAATGAGAGGATTATTACTCTGGCCACTATTTATGCACCTAATGAGGACAATCCAAGCTTCTTTGAAGGGTTTTTCAACAACTTACAAGATTTTCAATGTGATGATATCATATTAGGTGGCGATTTTAATTTCGTATTAGATCTAGAAAAGGATAAAAGAGGCGGCCTTGCCAAAACCCATACAAAGGCAGTTAATGTACTTAAAAATTACATAGATGAATTAGATTTGGTAGATGCATGGAGGGTTCTAAACCCTGATACCCGTAGATACACCTGGCGTCGTGAAACACCCGAAATACATTGCCGTCTAGATTTCTTTCTCGTGAGTCAGAGTTTAATGTGCAATATTACACATGCTGATATTGGAACAGGCTTTAAAACTAATAATTATTAAAATTAATCTTCACTGTAACCCAAGAGGTCCAGGATATTGGAAGTTAAATACGTCGTTCTTAATAGAGTCTGAATATGTAAACCAAATACGACAAACAATTAGAGATGTCCAAAATGAATATCAAGATGATAATCTCGTTAATGTTGCCCTGAAATGGGAAATGATCAAGTTAAAAGTTAGAGAGCAAACTATTAAATATGCAACAGCTAAAAAGGCCAAATTGTTGCGGAAAGAAGAAGAATTAGAAAGGTCAATAAACATGCTACAAAGAGAAATTGAATCCAATGAAACCAACGATGATAAAAAAAAATGATAAACCGCAAAGATTTAGAAGATAAAATGAGAGAACTGGAAAAAATCATTGAATACAAAACAAAGGGTGCGATTTTAAGAGCAAAATGCAGATGGTATAATGAAGGCGAAAAAAATACCAAATATTTTTTAAATCTTGAAAAGAGACACTTCAAAAATGGTGTAATTAGCCAGCTTAAGGTGAACGATAATGAATTTGTCACTTCAGACAAAGAAATTTTGAAAGAATGTGAAACCTTCTACCAAAATATTTATAGCTCAAAAAGTGACAAAGACGATAGCGAAACTAGCAACCTTTTTTTTGAAATAACTGATCAGAAAGTTTTGAACTCTGAGGATAAAGAAAATTGTGAAGGCCTGTTAACTAAGGAAGAATGTCTACAAGCTCTAAAAAGTATGACTGATAATGAAAAAACGCCAGGCACCGATGGGTTGCCTGTAGAATTTTACAAGATTTTTTGGAATGATCTCTCAGACAACTTTTTAAACTCTTTCAACTATGCTTATCAAAAGGGACAACTTTCAATAAGCCAAAGACGTGGGATAATTAAACTAATACCAAAAAAAGACGCAGAACCTTACTATGTTAAAAATTGGCGCCCAATAACACTATTGAATTGTGATTATAAAATAGCAGCAAAGGCCATAGCCAATCGTATTAAAAACGTAATTTCAAAACTAGTTAATAATGACCAGACTGGCCCTTTGAAAGGTAGATTTATTGGTGAAAATATTAGGTTAATTGATGGCATAATAAACCACACAGCTGCTTATGATATTCCTGGATTACTACTATTTTTGGATTTCGAAAAGGCCTTCGATACAGTGGAATGGTCATTTATATGGAAAACATTAGAGTCTTTTAATTTTGGACCATCAATTATAAACTGGATTAAATTGTGTTATCAAAGTATAGAAAGCTGTACCTTAAACAATGGGTGGGCAAGTAGTTTTTTTACACCTGAAAGAGGAGTTAGGCAAGGCTGCCCCCTTTCCCCTTTACATCTTTATTCTTGGTGTGGAAATATTAGCTGAAAAAATCAGAAGAAACAACGCTATAAAAGGAATTTTAGTGCATGGTAAAGAAATCAAAATTAGTCAATATGCCGATGACACTACAATCATTCTTGATGGTTCCCAGACGTCCTTCGTGTCCGCTTTGCATGACCTAGAACGTTTTAGTGCTATATCTGGCCTGCGGCTTAACAACAAAAAAACTGAAATACTTTGGATCGGATCTTGCACAGGACGCCAAGAAATTTTCTGTCCTGAAAAGAATCTAAAATGGGTCAAACACAAAGTAAAGGCTCTTGGCGTTTGGATATCAACAGATCCTACTGTAACTATGAACGAAAATTACAGTGAAAAGTTAGAAAAAGTTAAAAATTGCTTAAGCTGCTGGGAATACCGCCGCTTAAGCCTTCTGGGGAAAATTGTTGTTTTAAAGAGTTTAATTGCCTCACAACTCGTTTATATTCTTTCTCCCCTACAAACAAACCACCGAGCAATAGATGAGATTAACAAGATTTTCTATAATTTCCTTTGGGATGGAAAGGGGGACAAAATCAAGCGAAACGTTATGATTAGTGATTATGAAAACGGAGGATTAAAGATGATTGACCTTAAGTCTTTTAATAAAGCGCTCAAATCAACCTGGGTAAAAAAAATACTTAGACAGAGACAATTATGGTAAATGGAAACTTTTTTTTGACTTTGAATTACAACAGTATGGAGGACCTGACATTTTCAAAGGAAACCTTAATAAAAGTTATCTGTCTCGGTATATTAAAGTATCTGACGCCTTTACGTCTGAAATTTTGCAAATATGGTCAGAAATTAGTTTTGACGATAGCGTAAAATCTGTAAAACATTTTTTTTCGCTAAACCCCTGGCACAATTCTCTTATAAGGGTGGGGAATAAGCCAATATACTATAAATCATGGTCCGCTAAAGGAATAAAAACAGTTGGACATTTTATGAAAGATGAGAACAGTTTTTTATCTTTCTCTAACTTCAAAGACCGCTTTGACATCAAAACAAACTTTCTTGTCTTTCAAGGTGTTGTATCTGCTATAAAAGTCCTTAGAAGAGACAAAGAAGACCAATTTGTAAATAACATAAACTATGTTAGTTTTGCCGATAATTTTATAAAAGCTAACAAATCTAACAGAATAGCTTACGAGAAACTTGTCAGCTTAAAACAGAGTTGCCCCAGTAAAAGCCAAAATAAGTGGATTATTGACTGCAATTTACAATGCACTGATCTTATTAACTGGCAGGCTGTTTACAAACTACCTTTTCGCTGTACAAAAATATCCAAATTAATTATTTTCCAGTTTAAACTGCTTCATCGAAGACTAGCAACAAATGACTTTTTAAATAAAATTGGAATCAGGAATAATGATATTTGCACTTTCTGTAGTGGAGAGAAAGAAACACTAATTCATTTATTCTGGTACTGTAACGAAACGTCACTTTTCTGGCAGGGTTTTGGAAAATGGTTCTATGAAAAGTGTTCAACGACAAAAATTGATAATTTATCCTTGGCTATAATACTAGGTCTGAGAACAGATATTCTTTCCCACACACAACAATATTTATACTTTCTTGTTGCCAGATATTTTATCTGGACTTGTAAAATGCAAGAGAAAATCCCAAACATAGAAGGGTTTCCAAGTTTTCTGACATCGTTCAGCGGTTTTTGAAAAAATAAACAAATAAACAAACCTCTTCAAATCCTTAAATCCTTCATTGTAAAAGCAAGGTTTTTTATGAGCTTCAAAAGAAAAGACGAGTGGAACACTACAACTGGTCCTTTAAAATAAATTATTTAAGCTGACGATATACAAGTAATGTAACCAGTGTCGTATTGTAAAAAGTGTAAGTACTGCATTATAAGTAGTGTGAGTATTGTTTTGAGCGTATTGTATATAAGTAGAGCATTGCATTGTAAGTAGTGTGAGGATTGTATTGTACGTGTTGTAAATAGAGTATCATATTGTAAGTAATGTATTCCTAAGCATTGCATTGTAAGTAGCGTAAATATTATATTATAACAATAAAAAAAATAATAATAAATAAATCCGAATTAAGGTTTGATCTGATCGGTGAATCTCACCGAAGTATGACTTCAAAGGATCATGATCCGTTTTTGGATTTTAGTGTACATCAAATCAGGATAACACAGAAATCGTGGTCGCGAAGACAACGAAGTAAAATTGGATATACATTAGCAATCACGTAAAATGTCAAAAAGGAATTTAATAAACAGTCATTTTAGGTGATACTTTACAGTGTTTAAATCTTCTTTTGTACGGCATTGTCATAACAAGATTGAGATTTAGGTAGACTATGATTCATATAACCTACACGGTTTGATTTAAAAAGATTGATAGCTACACCAAACGGGATTAATAGCTATTAAGGCCGGCACACACTAAAAAACATGAAGCGGGGACATGTTGCAGCGACAGTTTTCCTCGTGTGACATCCCCGTTTTTGCGAAAAAGTTCTGTTGCGGGGACATAATTTTGTCCCCGCAACATGTTGCATGAAATTCAGCTGGTTTGAATTCGTGCGTCATGAAGCGGGGACAAAATGACCCCCATATCGATGTCGCATCGTGTGCACTGCTTTTGCAAACTGTCCCCGCTACAAAATAGAAATGAACCAATAAAAACGCGCCATTGATTACCCCATGAGACTTCAGTAGCAAGCGCCCTCAGTGATTTCTGTGATTTTTATACCTTAATCCGCTTTGTGTGCACCAGCTTGTGTACTGTCCCTGCAACATGCGCCAATGCTGTGCACACGAAGGGGCTTGTCCCCGCTTTATGTTCCCGCAACATGTCCCCTAATGTGTGCCGGCCTTTACTGTTTCGTATGAACCGCTGTATTCATAGCCCATCCATTGCACTAAAATTTATTCAGGTCACGTCAACTGGACATCATTTATTTTTCTGTGGTTTGACATAATTGCTTTAATTCTACGTCATTCAACTGAAAGAGGATTTTTCCGTCCTTAGTGCTCGATCAAGGGCACTTGAAAAGAAAATTTAAGAACAAGAAAATATCAGCTGAGTATAGCATTTAACGCCGATCTTTTACGAAAATAACCTATCCATTCTTCAAACAAACAAAAACAAATGAAAAGACTGAAATGAAGATTAGGTAAAAAGGTGTATGGAAGACTTGGTTATTGTTCATCGTGGTAAGGCACAATAATTAAATCGTTTGTCTCACGATGCATATGTAATTACTTAAGATGTAGATCGCGAGGTTTCGACTGCTTACTGGTAGTCTTCATCAGGCGATGAGGTCAACAGACCCACACTCAACAGGGATAACTCAAAAACGGGAGAACGGTACTACAGCGGACCGCAGAGAGAACAGCTTATGACCGGAACCATGAGGATCAAGTACCAGCAATCAGAGCCGACCATCGTGATACTAATGGTGATACTAATGGTAATACTAATGGTGATACTAATGGTGATACTTATGGTGATACTAATGGTGATACTAATGGTGATACTAATGGTGATACTAATGGTGAAACTAATGGTGATACGTATGGTGATACTTATGGTGATACTAATGGTGATACTAATGGTGATACTAATGGTGATACTAATGGTGATACTAATGGTGACGCGTAATCTGTCAACCCCATGACCATCGCCTAATGAAGACCAACAGACGTCGCGATCTACATCTAAATTGATTACATCGTGAGAAAAACGAAACAACACTTTATTAAGGTCTGTGAAAGTTTTATGCAGTAACTATTTCTTTTTAGCGGCCCTCCGGCGGAAAAGACACTTCTGATCCCGAACCACCTCAGTTTCCTCGGTTGTCATTGGACCACGCTTCCATAAGACCCCATTATGACGTAGTGGTCGTTGGCTCTGGGTATGGCGGATCCATTGCAGCCAGCCGTTGTGCCAGAGGAGGTCAAAGCGTGTGTGTGTTGGAGCGAGGGAAGGAGTGGTCACCAGGCGAGTTTCCAGAGTCGTACTGGGCGGCCTCCAAGGAAATTCAAATTCATCCCGGTGGGGAAGACACGATAGGTAATACCGATCATGATGTTTTATTCTATTTCATTAGTTCATTGGCTTCATCAAGTTGGGTCAGTTACAACACAGCAATTTCTTTGGACCTGTGACGGCGTGGACGTAAAGCCACGCAAATCCTGTCTGAATTAAACCAGATGCTTGCAATTCAACAAGCGGTACTGTTTTAATTGTGATACGAATCATAGGAAGCGAAACCGTTGTTTTATTCACAATTAAAACAGTAAAATGCGCTGTGGCATTAAAAACATTAAAATGCATTAAAATGCGCTGTGGCAGGCGCTGTTGTTTCTGGCTACCCCACCATACTGATTTGATATATCAGTAATTTATATCCCTTTCAAGTTCCTTTTGGTCACTTATTGAGAGTCAAATTTTCCAGCTAGGGTGGAGATGCAAACATTGGTCATTACCAGAAAACCCTTATGTCACCTTCTTATATGCATGTACAGTAAAAATGTTAAATAACTGCTCAACAATTTCCTTACTAAACAGGGGAATCATCCAGTCTGTATGAGTTCTATGTGACGGATGACTTGAGTGTTGCCCAGGGATGCGGACTTGGAGGTGGCTCCCTCATAAATGCCAATGTTGCTCTTGATGCCGTGCCTGGCGTGTTTGAAGACAAGTTATGGCCATCAGAACTCAAACAAGACTTGGATAATTTACAGAAGATTGATCGAAAGCATTTCGTAGAGATGCTGAAGCCTACTCCTTATCCAGATCATTACCCTGCTCTGGATAAAATTCATCGCATGAGAGAAGGCTTTGGTGCATGTGACATTGAGGACATTGATAAGAACTATTACAAAACTCCTCTTTATGTAACATTTGAGGACACACCGTCCAATCATGTTGGAGTGCCACAACCAAAGTGCACCGGCTGTGGAAACTGCTGTGGTGGATGTAACGTTGGAGCAAAGAACACATTGAACATGAACTATTTGCCTGATGCCAAAGCTCATGGAGCAGAGATATTCACTGAGGTAGATATTTTTTTCTAAAACAGTCATAACCAACGTATCAGTGACGGACGTTTTCGTTTTGACATGAGAGGTGCATGAAATGTTGGGGTGCAAGACGACTCCTCAATTTTTTTTGGCTTTGTCGCGTCCCCAAGCTTTAGCGCGCCAAATATTTTTTTTCTTGGAAAGGAAATGATAGCACAAGCTGCGCTTAGTATATTAATACTTTTTATCAGCAAAAGTGATTTTATCAAAGAGTTATCAAAATACTGAAGCACCTGTGACAGTTACTGATAGATTAGCAATGTGAGTCACAACGCATTTTAATCATAAAAGTTGCTGCATGCAGAAAATAATTTGAGTATTAACATTACAATTACCATTTAAAGAAAATTAGAAAACCTGGAGATAAAGGACCTTTTTTCTTGTACTTCAGCCAGACAGATAAATGTTCCCTAAACTAAGTTCAGTTTACAGCTGCGATTTTTGATGCAATTTTTGCCACGCTCTCCGATGCAGTTTTTGTCGCAAGTGTAAACTAGCGTCGATGTCTGTGCGTTTTGTGTGCTGTATTTGCTGCGATTTCCCAAAAAACGCCAAAATCGCCGCCAAGTTAATCATTAAGTTAATCATAAAAGGGTTTTCAGCTGCAGATGCCATGTCTTGCACTCAAGAGTGTAGTGCATGCAGCTTTTCAGAAATTAGAATACTATGTAAAATCATCCGAACTGACATAAAACATCCAAAAAACATTCCTCTTTATATCAATATAGTTTGCTTTGTGACCTATTCTGGCTTTATTGTTTTTAAGTGCGAAATTACGACCAGTATTCGGTATATCATTTCTTAATGTAGATAATCACAATACAAAGTTTCAGAGTTTCATTGCACACACATTTTACAGTGAGTTAATACTTTCAACATTATTATCATTAAAATAAATTTTAGGAATTCATCGGCACAATTTTAACATCATCTTCAAACTCAAATGACCTTTCCTTTGGTTTACGGAGCCCATTTAGCATCCCATCCTTTGCAGGTATGTTGCACTTTAATTTATTGCTTGTTCATTATGTAATTACAGTTCATTATTTTTTATTAGGTCGAAGTCATGTCAGTGACTAAGGCACCTGACACAATTGACTGGATGGTAAAATACAAGCGACTTGCCAAAGGCAGTTTCAAAGTTGAGGAGGAAACCATTCGAGCTGCACATGTCATTATTGGTGCAGGAGCGCTCGGCTCTACCAAACTGTTACTTCGGTCAAGAGAGCGTGGGCTCAATGTATCTAGCCAGGTAGGAAAACGCTTCTCCACAAATGGAGATGTCCTAGGTTTCAGCTACAATGGAGCCAAAAAGGTAAACTCCGTGGGGCTTACGACCAAGCACATGACCGAAAATAAGAAAGCAAAACCTCCAGGTCCTTGTATAACCTCTGTCATGGATTTCCGGAAAACAACAGATGGAAACGTGAAGAACGGTTTCGTCATTGAAGATGGAACCCCACCGTCGGTCCTTTCTGGAATGTACACAGTTGGTTTGATGGCTGCTTCAAGACTGATTGGAATTGATAAATACTCTTCAGAGGAGATGCTGGAAAAGGCATGGCAGGTGAGAAATATTATTAAATAAATGTTATAAGAATAAGTTCTGACAGACTGGAAATAAACTAAAGGGTGGTAAAGATATAGAAATACGACAAGAGAATTCAATTCAAAAGTAATACGATTTCTCCCTGTGCTGGTAATTAACTCATTAGAATAGGGAGTTTTGTCCCTGGAACGTGACGTTTTCTGATTTATAGAAGTAATGAAATCCCCTGTGTGTGAACTGCCCTTTCGATTGACGCACTTCTCAAGTGCATTCATTATTGTTGAATTTTGCCGGTAGCTTAATAACATGACTGCTTAACAAAAAAAAGTCCGAGTTGATAGTGGTCACTTCTTAATCTTAATACTGATGTCTGACCTGGTGATGCTTTGTCAGTGAATCCTTAAGCTTTGCCCTTGTAAATTATCACGTTTTGCAACAGGTTAGTCTACCAGACAAATATCATAGCATATGGTACTAATGAACATGAACACACGTTATCTGTTACAAACTGGTTCGTTCCTTCAGCCGCATAGATTACTAAATTAGTTATAGTTATTGCTATAATCTTCATAGCACTAACAATGGAATGTTACTACTGACAGTATCCTTCTACTAAGTCGTACAAGACTTTCGGTGATCGAGCATTTATGTTTGCAGCCCCGAACTTATGGAATGCCTTCCCTTGGACATTCGATCTGTCAGCAATAGTTTGTCTCGTTTAAAACTGAACTTAAGACTTTTTTTGTTTAGGAAAGCTTTTTACTGAACTTTATTTTTATTATTTAAAGCGCATTAGAACATTGGATGGTGAGTGCGCTATATAAGTTATTTATTATTATTATTATTATTATTTATATTAATCTCTCATTTTTGTCATTTAGGAATTAAGAGGCAAAGGGATTGACAATAGTCTGTCTTGCCTGTGTATGAGTCATGACGATGCAAGTGGTATCATCACTTATAACAAAAACAACGACAGTGTTGACATCACCTGGGACAGAGTTGGATATGAAAAGAACTTTATGACCGTCAATCAGGCAATGGAAAAAGTCACCAAAGGACTCAAAGGGACATTTGTGAAGAACCCCACGTGGACTGCTGCTCTTGGTAAAAGTGTCGTCTCAGCACATCCTCTTGGTGGCTGTCCCATGGGTGACTCTGGAAGAACTGCCGTGGTAAATCATGCTGGACAAGTTTTTGATGGTAAACAGTATGAACAGTGTTTAAATATAATCAATTCTTGGAAATAGCAAAACCTACAGTCCCTTGGGCGCCACAGGTTTTTCTCGCGCCCTTCCGACTTCGCACGAAAGCGTGCTGCGAGAGAACCCCTAGTACCCACTCAGGTTATAACTACAGTGGAACTTCTATGATATGAACATAAGAGGGACAAAGCCAAATGTCTGTATTCAGAGAGATGTGTCCGTGTTATAGAGGTCATGAGTATGACATCATTTAAAGGCTTCCAGTTACTTCCAAACGGCCCAAATCATTGGAGTCTATTGTATTCAAAGATAAAGAAATATATTATGTAACAATCCATCATAGCATGTAACATTTATAATGTAAAGTACAAACAGCTTTTATTGATCATGAGCAAACACATGAGACAATTTTGTTCTTCTTACTAAAAAGATATAATCCGATGCCAATTAATAAGTATATGAAAATTGTCTTTTCAGTCTTATACCCTTCTGGAAGCTGTCCTCAGTGTAGTGTCCGTAATACAGAGGTTAAATTTTATTAATTTTCTCTTTGTGGTCAAAATGTATGGTCTATTGTCCGTATTCGATGGAGGGTTTGTATTATAGGGGTTATTATAAGGATTTTGCAGGACCAAATGAAGTGTACATAAATATATTATGAGCAATTATTTCGGATGTGTTATTTTTAGGTGATTCGGACCAAGTTCTGGAAGGACTTTATGTTGTCGATGGGGCAATTCTTCCAATAGCTGTGGGTGTTAATCCCACTCTTACAATTTCCTGCCTGGCGGAGCGCTGTTTGCGGCTTCTTGCTGAAAACGAAGGATGGCATATAGACTATGACACATTCAAGCCACTTGGTGAGCCACTAAAACATTCTTGTATTGGATTATGTACAGCAATTTTCAGTTTAATGTGTTACTTGAGGCTCATCACAGTGTTTAAAATTAATGCATGATTGTGCATCATGAATGCCAGAGCGGGAGTGCATATGTATTCATGATGAATGAATACTGAATGTATGCATTGAATTTTCCCTACGCCGAACACCCTCGGGAAGCTCTAGCTGTCCGCGTATACAGTTGTCTGCCTGATAGAGAGATTAGTTACAGATAAACAATTGAAACTCGGCCAGGTCCAGCCTACCACGGATGGTCGCGCTATAGAAGTGTCCGCCTTACAAAGGCGTCCGCCGCTTTAAGGGACTGCAGATAGCCAGAAACAACGGCTGTGTAAGAACTGTCGATGTCTAGATTGTTATTAAATATGTTAGCATCAAATCGTTTTAAAACACATTGCAATAATATTGTTTGCAGATCAAACTAGCTTTGTCAAACAAAAGCCTGGAATTCGCTTCACAGAGAAGATGGTTGGGAAATACGAGTCATCAAACAGCAACGGAAAGCAAATACCGTGTGAATTTACACTTACCATCGAGTCCGATGATGTAGAGCAGATGCTCAACTGCGACCCATCTCACAAGGCAAAGATAAGTGGAACAGTGACATGTCTCGCGTTATCCTTTGCTCCGCTGACAGTTTCAGATGGTATGTTAAATAAATAAATGAATAAATAAATAAATATTACTTTATTTAACGAGGGTAGACACCCTGAATTAAGTGGATGTTAGAGCATTCCCTTGGAAAGCGTTGGCTTAATTCAGGTTTATGCACACTGACATTTATGGAAACTTTGTGGGCTTTACATGTGCCTATACATATTGTTCATGCTAGGTCACTTTCAGCTATTCAGTACCAGTAAAGATCACGTCGACACCAAGGAGATGGTTTACAAAATGGCTCTAACAGGAGATGGTGGACGGAGGTTCTCCTTTGATGGTGTCAAATACATCCATAAAGACCACTTTGGAGAAACAGGGTTGAAAGATACCACAACCTTGTTTGTCAAGATTTTCCAACTTGGCAAGAAAGATGACCAGCCCTTGGGTAAAGCAACACTCTATATAACCGCGCCCAACTTTGCAAGGCAACTGGAAACAATGGAGATCATTAATACTCACAGCAAGCTTGAGAAGCTGAAGTGGACGGCACGGTTCGGTTCGTTCTTTTCTAAAACCCTCTGGGATGTGTATGGGCCAGTTTCAAGTGACAAGTACTTCAATCCCGACGCACCACCCAGGAAGAAAAGGCCTCTGAAGCTTAATGGGTGCATCCCTCAGGTTTACAGCTGCACAACCGAGGACAAGGTGAATTTTAAACACTCCAAATTTCACATCATCTTGCAAAGCGCTCAAAGGATGTAAATCGCCCAATTTCTACTTGAGACGAATTTTCCGTCACACGAATAGTTAGTCTAGGTATAAATTTGGAGACGAATTTGTGCGGATAACTCATTAATGACAAACCTTTGAAGTTTCTCAGTGAAGGATTGTGGGGAGGGAATAGGCATCCCAAGAAACCTCGCGAACAAATAGAACCCAGTACCCCTCTCGTGAGAACTAAGTGTCTTCATTTTCTGTCTCAGTAGATATAAATTTTAAAGACGAATTATCTGTCTTAGATGAATTATCCGGACAACAGATGAATTAGCCGAAGACGAGTTTTGCCCCATAATTCGTCTAAACACCTTTTTTTTTAGACGAATTATCCGTCTCAAAAGGATAAATCATCCCTGCATGTGACACCCCGCCGTATGGCCACCCCATTAACACGACCACTTTGTTATCACGACCACTTCAGCCACAGGGAGCCCAGTGCTTAATAGTATAAAATACAAATGTATTATGTAATAAAAAACAAAACGATTTACCTTTGTGCCCGTGTAATGTAATCATTTCATGGGCGTCAGAAAACACGATTCTAGCTTCAGTTTCAAGTATTAACTATATGCGCTTAACTTTTTACCATTAATTCTCCCCGGGAGTGAATCTCGGGTTTTAACTACCGTTAAAATTTAACAATTAAAACCCGAGACTCGTTCCGGGGAAAAATTTTAATTTCTCCAGTTCCAAGTATAAGTACAAGTACAAGTACAAGTACAAGTATACGTTATTAAAATAACTTATACTTGGAACTGGAGACGTTATCTAGACTCGAGTTTCTGGCACACATACAGTAAATACTTGAAATTGGAGACGTTAACTGGCTAGAATCGTATCAGTGTTTCCGAGGATGCGTATGAAACGATTACATTTTAAAACCGTACGGAGAAACCGTCTTTGCTCTGATGGAAATCCCTTCCAAAACGACTAAAGAAAGACACGGACACACTGGTAAATCGTTTTTTTTTTCAGTATTACATAATATATTAGTATTTTATAGCTATAAAGCGCTCGGGTTCCCCGTGCTTCAGTTCATTATTTCCTTTAAGAAACTCCATTAGTTCAACAACCCTGTTATTAAAGTGACCAAAGGGATTTGTAATCATTGTCAAATGGAACTGCTTGATGTTGTATTGCAACTGTAATGGCTTTGTTGCAGTTTGTAATAGCCTTGACACGCTACAATGGTGGTTCTAAGGGTCCAGTTGTCATGTTTCATGGGGCTGGAGTGAGTAGTGGAATATTCAGCCTGGACACTATTGACACAAATCTTGTGGAATACCTCGTGCAGCACAGGTAAGTTGTGTCAATTTTAACCTTTTACTGCTCAGATTCAAAAACCTTAAGTTTGGAGTTCTTACAAACAAATTAAACCCCTCCAGATCCTGTGTTTTTGAAGAAGAAGGAAAACCGGAATAATCAGACAAACCTTCCGGAGCAAGGAAGAGAACCAAGAACAAATTAAACCCACTAATGACTTAGTCTGAGACCATTGGGGGTTAGGACGAGAAGGCAAGAAAGCTCTCTTTGGAGAGAAAAAGGAGGG
The DNA here is from genome assembly GCA_024195265.1 of Dendrophyllia cribrosa. Lineage (NCBI taxonomy): Eukaryota > Metazoa > Cnidaria > Anthozoa > Scleractinia > Dendrophylliidae > Dendrophyllia > Dendrophyllia cribrosa. The sequence goes on from JAJLRJ010000002.1 coordinate 32,210,537, forward strand.
AGGGGAAGGTATAGCTTGCACGCAGACTAACACTGTCCAAAAATAAAACCTGGGCCAAATTGGTGGAAGGCGAGTGCTCCCACCACATTCCTGCTCTCCTAAAAGATCGCTCTGAAGCGCAGGTCATCGAAGCTCAGCAATCAATTTCTGTTGGTATAGGTAATGAAAAAACTACTCTGATTACGTGTTGTACATTTTTTTATCTCAAGATATGATGTCTGGCTTGTTGACTGGCGCACTTCATGTAATCTTCCCTCAATGGTACGTAGGGACTACACACTGGACGACTGTGCAGCCTTTGACTGTCCAGCGGCCATCAACAAAGTGATTGAGATCACTAAGCAGGTATAGATACCATAAACAAGAGGACATGTGGAAAAGTGATAAAACTAAAGGCGTTGAATTAAGGCTGTCCACAAGATGCTCGGCAACTTTGGGGCAACTTTTCCGATTTCGGGCAACTTTCCCAATTTCGGGCACCTTCTTCCTTTCTAAGACAATACCACAAATTACAGCGGTTACCATTACTGCGCGTTTCAATAACATGTGGAATTTAAAATTCAAATTTCCACCAACAGTAGGCGGATCACAACTCATGAAGCCGCGGCTGCACGAAGCTCTAGTTTTTATATCATGTTGAATGAAATCTTCTCTTTAAAACGGCTGTAATTGACTTTGAAATTTGTTGTTTTAAAATGTTTACTATTTCTTTTTGGTAAAATTGTTCGGAATCCAGTCGAAATTTAAAAAAACAATGTTAACGGCTTTTCTTTGATTGACGTCCACCAAACTCGAGTTTGACCTTCGGAGAAGAAGAGCGATGGGTCGCGTGTTACTGCGCTTTTCAATAACATGCGGAATTTGAAATTCAAATCTCCACCAACGGTTGCGTTATTCGCTGCCGTCAATCAGAATTAATACGAAAGCCAACGGGCCATGAAAAAAGGAACAAACAAAATGGATCGAAATCTACCAATCATAATGCACGGACGTGACCTTTTGAACTCATTGAAGTGAAGATCTGTTTCCTGAGAGGTAAGCTAAGATGATTGACGGCAGTGTAAAACGCAACTATTCATCATGCATCACTGAGTTGTAAATTATCACGTGCGGTGAAATTTAAAAGTTTTATTCTAAAAATACGGTTTCTACAAATAGCAGCTTTTCTTTTTGTTTAAACTGGCTTGAAAATCGAGTTTGATTAAGTTTTACCTTCTCTCAGCGGGTAAAATTGTCGATTTTTAGCTCTGTTTGCTTGAAATCCTGTCAGAGTCTAAAATAATTTTAACGGCTTTTCTTTGATTGACGTCCACTAAAACTCAACTTTCTTCGACTGTTTTGAAGGCGGTGGGTCGCGTGTTATTGGTAACCGCTGTAAAATAAACCAAACAGGCATAATAAGCACTAAATGATTTTTTTTTTCGCTTTTTGGGCGCAACCGTCACACGCAGTACAGGTTTGTTAACAGCGCTCATTAAGTGCACATTGTGGAATGTGGAGCATTGGTTTGCCTGTGGTTATTAAAAAAAGAACTAAAATCTGCAAAGGAGGATCTATGAAAGACCTAATCAGCCAAAAAATGAACAAACATAACCGACAAACTGCAAGGCTGATCTGACTACGTAAAAAAGTAGATTTTGTGAGACACCAATACGACAGAAACCGATAAAGCAGGGTAGCAACCGCGGACAGCTGTTTCGTCCTGTTTGGGACTCGTCAGCGCGGTGTAGCTTGTACAAAACTAAGAACGACTACAAGAATGCAATCGCAAATAGATTGCACAATGACCCGTACACAATATCAAGTTCCGTACCCGCAACACGTGATGTGGCACGCGTGATGCGGGTGACAAGTTGGTTCCAAGGTACGGAACTTGATATTGTGTACGGGTCATTGTGCAATCTATTTGCGATTGCATTCTTGTAGTCGTTCTTAGTTTTGTACAAGCTACACCGCACTGACGAGTCCCAAACAGGACGAAACAGCTGTCCGCGGTTGCTACTCTGCTTTATCGGTTTCTGTCGTATTGGTGTCTCGCAAAATCTACTTTTTTACGTAGTCAGATCAGCCTTGAAGTTTGTCGGTTATGTTATTAAAAAGGCGATTCAGGTGGTCAGCAGTGGGTGGATCTTTTTAAATTCAAAATGGTGGACAATGGCGATGCCTCATCATGCTCGAGTGCCTCTTCAAGAGCAAGTTAAACATTATTCAGTCATAAGATTGATTGTTTGGTTAAGTAATTGAAAGAAAATGAGAAAATGTTGTAACTTGATTTGGCAAGTTATTAAAAGCTCAGGAGTCAAGGAACAGTGAAAAATGGTTCGTTGGTTGGGTAATTAGAATACAATCGATCAGAATACAATCTAAGACATCATCAATCAGAATACAATCTAAGACAGTCAGACTTTTTTTTTCTACCCCGCTTCGACACAGTGACCTATGAGAAGCACTCCTTTAAAAGATATCTGGGGCTGAAACTTTGGAGCCATCTATCTGCTGAAGAAAGAAATTGTCAATCGCTTAAGACTTTTAAGAAAAAATCCGTAAACGCGATTTTAGCAGATTCCTAAACTATGAGCGTTGCAATTGCTGCCTTTGTGATTTTTAATCATTTCAAATTATTATATTTGTAAATATGCTTATATTTTATCAATTTTATAGCTTTTTATAATGTAAATATCTGATATTTATTTTTTTATTCACTTTTTTTGTGTGTCCCCTATTAGTAGAAGGAATTTTTTCCAGTGAGTCAGCTAGTCGTTTTTTATCTTGACACAGAAATAAAGTTATCATCATCATCATCTTGTAGTAAATATGAAAAGGAACATTAAGATTTTGGAGCAACTTTTGAGCAACGTTTCGATTTTTTGGGCAACGTTTGAGCAACTTTCTGAGTAATTTTAAGCATCTTCTATAACAATTTTGAGCATCTTGTGGACAGCCCTACGTTAAATGCAAAATCCTAGACTCGCCAAAACGCCATAGTCTCTGACCACGCAGCCGTTATTTTGGTCGTCACGCAACAAAAACCGCGCCCTGTGAAATTGTTTTTAATTTCACAAACGAAGGAATGAAGTAAATTTATTCCACCATGGAAGGTGTTTGTATGGTATTCAGTTGTATAAAGCGTATCAGAAACTCACTCGATTGCTGCACTCAATCGTTTTTCTTATTTCTTTTCTAAATTCAACTCCTAAAGCCTGTTATAGACGCAAATCTCTATTAAAACAACATAAACCACTCCCCTACGCGTGACACCCAAAATGTAATTTGGAGAAGAAAATTAGGTTTGTCTATCTTCCCACAGAAAGACGTTCAGGTTGTGTGCCACTGTGCTGGATCCTCGGTGTGCTTTGCTTCTCTCCTGTCCGGAGCGCTTGAGGGAAAGGTTAGGAGTGTAGTAGCCAGCCAGGTAGCTGCAAACCCGATTGCATGTACGTTCAATAAGCTTAAAGCGGGACTGCACATTCCAGGAGTGATGGACGCTCTCGGCATTAAGGGAATGACAGTCGACACGGATGAACATGCTTCCTGGACCGACTGGCTCTTTGATAAATTTGTCAAAGGAGTTGATTATGTGGTCTTGCCTTATGAAGAGCTGTGTAACAACCCTGTTTGTCACAGGTGTGTATAGTGTAGCGAATTCTGTGGGAGCATACCTCGGAATGTATTGTAAGGGTGGTATGCCTAGTTGTCCAATAGACCATTCTCCAATAGACGTCAGCCATCGAGTGGCTTTAATTTGAACCACCAGCCAGCCATTAACGTTAGACCTTGAAGGACTAAACCTACAAAGGTCCGGTAGATAGGAGCGTTTCTGTCACAATGCTACTTTAATTTATATACTGTCACAGTCAAAGCCCTTTGTCCCCGGTGGGATAAATCCTAGAAAACAGTGACGACGGTGATTTTCGTACCTTTCAGACGTTAAAACTCGTCGTTTTGAAAATATATCCACTGTCACAGTTATTCTGATACCTTTTAAGGTTTCCAGACAAGAAAAATGCTGACAGGAGCAACTATTTGCAAAACGTTGGGACCTCTTATAATTAGGGGTAAAAAATATTGTGAGCCATACCAACAAAACAGCTTTCTGGTAACTTTCTGGTGGAGACTCGTTTAAAAATATCTGACGATCACCCCCGTCACTTTTATAGGACTCCCCCACCCCGGGCGTTCACTCTATTATTGGGATCCTTTGAGTTGCTGTTAGGCCATTTAACAAAGCGGGACTTGGGTAAAAAATTTGATAGGAAAACGAGTTTTACAGAATCAGTGAATGCCATTCTTACATGAGGGTTTTGCAGCAGGCCTCGCTTCGAAAGTGGTCTAACTCTTTTTTTTTTTTTTTTTTTTTTTTTTTTATTTTTTATTTTTTTTTATTTATACAAAACATTTACGTAACAAGCAGATTTAAAAGGTTACAATACAAAGGAATACATGACAAGATGTTACAACAATACACTACACTAGACATTCCGAGACTGGGTTGGCATTGGCGATTTCAATTTTTGTTTATAGTCTGAAGCTGCACTAATCATTTAGTAACTCTATATAGTAGTTAACAATATATTTTAAATTATATAATACTTATGTTTTATTTTACAGAGGGGATTTTTCTAGATGAAATCTACAGTTTAATTTAACTACAAATTCCTCTAAAGATAGGTTTTTCTGTGCTAGTTTTTGGGTATAGAGGTAATATTTAGCAAAGAGGAGAGTACAGTTTAAGTTATTGGTAATCAGGTCAGTCTTGGAGGTGGAGCTCGTGCCGAAGAGAATTTCCGTTGGGGATAAGGAGAAAGAGGTGCCATTTTCTTTGTTAAACCACTTAATAACTTCCAAGAAAAACTCTTTAGACCAGTGACAATTTGAAAAAGTGTGAATAATGGAATCATTTTCGCGACAGTAAATGCAAAGCATATCATTTTTTATACCAAATAAATGCAGTTCTCTTTTTGTAACAACTATTCTGTGCAAAAGTTTGAAGTAAAATTCTCTCAGCTTGTTTTCTCTAGAAATATATTTTACACGACTAAAAAAAGAGTCAATCCGCACCATGTCTGGCTGTAAATCTCTCTCCCACTTTACGCTTGCCTTCAATACTTGCTTGTCCTTATTTATCAAAAGCCAGTAGTAATCCCTGTTTTTTAATTTAAGTAAATTTATGGTAGTATCCCGAGACAGCTGAAACTCATATTCTGAAAGAAGAATAGTTTTATCTAGGCATTTTATCCTTGCCTTAATAATGAGGGTCTGAGGTATTGCAGATACAACTTGCATGTATGTTAGGAAATTACAACTGAGTTTGTATTTTCGGATGAACTCAGCGTAAGGGAGAATTTTTCCATCCGCCTTCAACAGATCGTGGATAAAAATAATATTACTACTGAACCAGCTCCGATAAAAGATAGTTTGACTGTTAATTCGAATTTCTTTGTTATTATATAGAATCAATTCCTGATCGGATTCTGGATTATAAGATGCTTTAAGTTCAGAGAAAAATAGTAAGATCTGCTTGTAGAAGTTCGGGAATTTTGCCTGCTCGAGGAACTTTTCATCATAGTTACAGTGCAACAGGAATTTTAAGCCACCATATTTATCAAAATAATAGTTTGGTATAATCTTCCAGGATTCACTGCCCATTTGGTCGTTTATTAAAAATCTCGAGATCCATGCCAATTTGAGTGATTTGGACATAGTTTCTATGCTAGGCGCACGTAGACCTCCATTGTCGTAGTCTTGAAACATGACTTTACGATTGATTTTGTCTTTCTTGTTTTTCCATATAAATTTAAATATCATAGAATTAACATCTTGAATGCATTTTTTAGGGATATCAAGAATCGAAGTAGAATGAACCAGCTGCGAAATGCCAAGGCTTTTAGTTATAAGACATCTTCCAAATAGTGTAAGGTTTCGGGACTGCCAGATGCCATGAATAGTATCTATTTTTTGAATTTTTTCTTTAAAATTGTATTGGTCATTTTTTTTTTCATCATAGGATATAAATATCCCTAAGGCTCTTATCGGCTCTTTTGGCCATTTGAATCCGAAAGGTGTTTCTTTGCAATACCTCCAGGGTCCCAACCACATTGCTTTTGTTTTTGATGGATTTAGTCGCAAACCTGATAGGTCACCGAAGTCATTCAATCGTACAATAGCTCTTTGCACGGTGTTCGTGTCCTTGCAAAAGAGAGTGGTATCATCAGCGAATTGGCCTATTTTAAATTCTTTCCGAAAGATAGTTATACCATGTATTTCCTTGTCTTGTCTAATCTTACAAGCTAGTAACTCAACTGCAAGAATGAATAAATAGGGGGACAAAGGGCAGCCTTGCCTCACTCCTCTTGATAGCTTAAAGTAGTTGGTACAAAAGCCGTTGTTTAAAACTGCACTTTCTGAATTTTTGTAAAGAGTGGTTATCCATCGTTTGATATTATCACCAAAATTAAATACCGTAATTGTCTTCTGGATGAAATCCCATTCAATAGTGTCAAACGCTTTACGAAAATCAAGTTGCAGAAGTAACCCCGGAATGTTTTGAAGTTTTGTTTGCTCAAGAATATCATTTATCTGCCTGACATTTTGACCTATATACCTCCCTTTTATAAAACCTGTTTGATCTGGATTAATTAAGAGCGTCAAAACTTTTTCTATTCTCCTGGCTACAATTTTGGACGCAATTTTGTAGTCCATATTAAGTAAAGTTATCGGTCGCCAGTTTGCGAGATCAGCTAGGTCTGAATCTTCCTTTGGTACTAGAGTAACTACACCTCGCTTTTGAGAGATTGACATTTCGCCTTCTTTAAATGCTGCGTTGAAACAATCGACTAAGTCTTGTCCCAACAAGTCAAAGAAACAGTTATAGAACTCCCAGGTAAATCCGTCATCTCCGGGAGATTTTCCACTTGCGAACGTCCGCAAAACATCACTACATTCCTTAAGAGTGATTTCTCCCAGTTCGTCTTGTTCCGTATTTTGGAGTTTCGGTATTTCAAGATTTCTGACAAAATTTTCAAATAATCTGCTTTTATCCTCTACATGGTTTGACGTATATAAATCTCTATAAAAATTTTCAATTTCCAATAATATGTCTTCTTCTTTGGAAATGTTATCTCCATCTGGCCGTTTCAGTTCTTTAATTACTTTTCGGTTATAGTTTCGCTTTTCTAGATTAAAGAAATATTTTGTTGGTTTTTCACCTTGCTCAGTCCATCTAGCTTTAGAACGAAGAATTGAACCTTTTCCCTTGTTTTCATATAAGAAATGAAGTTCCTGTTTTAATCGAGTATATTCCCGTTGCTGAGTTTCGCTTGTATCATCTACATCGACATTTTGAGAGAGGAGATTGTCGAGCTCCTCTAATCGGTCCCCTAGGTCTTGTTCCTTTATACGAAGCTTTTTTTGTTTGTTTTTGGAATAAGGGATTGTAAGCGCTCTTATTTCCATTTTGATAAGTTCCCACTTTAACCTTTTGTCTTCCACATCCGAGTATTTATTTATTATGTTAGGATAATTTTCTTTTATAAGTTTTTTATATTCTTCATCTTCTACAAGAGAATTATTGAATTTCCATAGACCCGGTCCGCGTCTTTTTTTCGTAACAGTCAAACTAAGTTTTACTGCTTTGTGATCAGGAGCAATAGAGACTTTTGTACCTATGTGAGACACACATTTGATTAAGGATTGAGCAATAAGAAAGAAATCGATTCGCGAGCTGAGATTGAGTGCCTTGGACTCATAAGTGAAACTCAGTTTGCTCGGATTTTGTTTTCTATAGATGTCAACAAGCTCAAGTTCTCTCATCATTGATATAAGATTGTTTCGATAAGTATGTGGCTTCCACGCCGCGCCACCTATTTTGTCAATGGCATAAAGAACAACATTCCAGTCACCTCCTATAACTAGGTTTCCAATGTCAGTGTTGGACATTAAATATTCATGTAAAAAATGCAAAAATTCATTCTGCTGTTGTAAATTGTTTGGAGCATAAATATTACATACAGATAAGTTGCCTGCTTCAGAAGCTATGTCCACTGAGACAATTCTCCCATTTTGGTCTTTGTTGAAGTTGTTAACCGTCTGACCATATAAGGGGTTAATTAAGATACAAACACCTCTGCTATGAATTGAGCCGTGTGAAAAGAAAATGTCACCTCCCCACTCACTCCTCCAAACTGTTTCATCACCTGGTTTTGAATAAATTTCTTGCAGAAAGTAAAATAAACAATTCTGATCTTTCAAAAACCTGAAAATACTTCTTCTTTTAACCTGATTTCTTAACCCTCTGACATTTAATGACATGACACTTAAATCACCCTGGTAGGCTATAGTGGCAAATATAGAGCTTAAAGCTAGGAAAAATGCAGCGAGAAATGATACTCATTTGGTTTGATTGAATAAAAATTGAATTTTCCCCAGTGGATACAAAAAAACACACACATAAATACAAAAACATGGTACATATACTATGTGGTCGCAGCATTTTTAGCGCTATGGTACTGATTCGATGAGTTAGTATTGATCCATGCTCCCTGAAAAACGAAGTTTCCTAGAAAAAAAAAAACTATTCTATGGCGATATATAAGTAGGTCAAAGCTGCAAAATAAGGTCGAAGATAAAACTGATCTCTATTGTTACAAAACTAGGGTGCCATTTACATACAGTTTATCTGGCTCCGATGCGCTAAAGTAGGCCCTGCTTCCTTGCTTCTTAGCAGCTTTTAATTTTGGTAGCATTAAACGTCGTCTGTCGATGAGCTCCTTTGGCAGGTCCTCGTAGATTACGAAATTTGTTCCTTTCAGTTCCTTCGCCTTTTTACGCACCAGTTCACGATCAGTAAATCGAAGAAATCTGGCCAAGATCGGACGGGGATTATTGCTGATCTTTCTCCCATTTCTGTGCACTCTTTGAAACTCGATTTCCCTCGCGTCCTCAATGTGTAATTTTTCCTCCAGAAACTTCCACAGAACCTCACGTGTGTCTTCCGCTCCTTCGCCATCGACGTCCTCATTTAACTCCACAGGGATGTTCACAAATTTGAGGTTTTCTCTTCTACTGTAGGCTTCTAAATACAACAATTTTTGGTTTAATAAACTAGTCTCAAGCTTGTATTGTGTTTTTAAATTATTTATATCCTCGTCCGCCTGTTCAACGGAGCCGTTCAAAAATTCTACTCTCCTCTCTAGCTTGTGAGTGAGTTTATCGGTCTCATCGTGTTTCGCTTTAAGTTGTGTGATCTCACCATGTAGAGTACTCACATTGCTCTCCAGTTTGGAAACCGTTGCATTTACTTCTTGTAGTTTCACTTCGATCCTATCTAGCTTTTCAAGTTTCTTTTCTAGCGCCCCAAGTCGGGAGAGAACTTGGTCTAATCGCTCGTTTATCTGTTCCGCCATATTCAACGTAGCTAACGCCTCCTCCTCGTCTCCTTCGATAGATTCGTTTCTTGGCTTTTTTTCGTCTGGAGAAGGGCTGCTTTCCTCACTGAATTCGCCGCTACTTTGTCTTCTCTCCTTTCGTTTGGAACTTTTATGTTTGCTGGCCATATAAAGTGAAAGCAACTCGAATTTCGAAGGGAGCTCCACAAAACGTGGCTACACGCTAGCCATGCGCATGCCCATTTGTCGTGGTCTAACTCTTACGAGTTTAAGATCTCCCAGCCTGCGCTTAGTGAAAGAAACGGGACGCGTCTGAGTGCGGCTAAGATCTCCGAGTTCTCACTCTTATAAAACAAAAAATTCCTTACGTCTTAGACCCAAACAAACGATCGATTTTTAAAATTGAGTTGATTGATTGATTGATTTGATGTTGAAGTCGGTGTTGAATACAATTGCAGCAGCAGATCCAAACTCCATCTTAAGGGGGGGAGGAGTGGTGGAGTGACCCCCCCCCCCCCCTTCCCTGGATCCACCAATGTATTGGTTGATGACATCATGTTGAATGCAATACAGGATTTGTGTCCAATTAGTTAAAGGTGTCCGTCGTTTATCCTTGAAGCCACCAAATAATGGATTAATCATTTCAGTACTGCGTCTGAAATACGACAATCCATTGTGTAATAGATTAATAATTGTTATTTTTTATTTCCATTATGTACAGAATAAGCTTCATTTATGGCTTGTTAATGGAACATGAAAATCTTAACCCATTGACACATGATACTCTGCATGAGTTCTTTGGCTACATAACTTCAGAGTGCAGTGCAAATTTGGCATTGTATATGAGAGAGAAGAAGTTGGTTTCGGCTTCTGGAGAAGACATCTATTTGCCTGATGTGGACAAAGAGGACCGACTGGACCGACCAACTTACAGAGAGCATATAAATCGACTGAATATGCCAATCTGCTTTATTGTCGGTAAGAGACATTACCTTGAGGTCTAACAACAACAATAAAGAGAATGATTCATTATCGTGTTATTTATCAATTTAAACACAAGAAGAGAAATCTTGAAGCAATCATGTGTAGTCAATCAGTCGGCCAGGCTGTCTGTCAGCCAGTCAGTCGGTCGGCGAGTGAGTCAGTGAGTCGGTCAGTGAGTTCCATTCGCTCCGACGAAGGGCTAGCGCTCGAAACGTCAGCTATTTTAATCTTTTTACGGTGGTCAATTTACCTTATCGACTCAGTCGATAAAACTAAATTCTCGTGTTTCATCCCCCCACCGACGCAGCAATCAGTCAGTCAGTCAGTCAATCAGTCAGTCAGTTAGTGAATCAGTTAGTCAGTCATTCAGTCAGTTAACCGATCAGTAAGTCAATCAATCAGACAGTCAGTCAGTACATCAATCAGCCAGATAGTCAGTCAGCCAGTCAACCAATCAATCAATCAGTCAGTCAGTCACTCGGTCAGTCAGTCGGCCAGTCAGTCAGTCTCTCATTCAGTCAAACAGCCAGTCAGTAATCAGTCAGTCAGTCAGTCAGTCGGTCGGCGAGTCAGTCAGTCAGTCAGTCGGTCAGTGAGTCAGTACGTCAATCTATCAGTCAGTTAATCAGTCATTCGGTCAGCCGGTCATTGAGTCAGTCCGTGAAACAGTCAGTCAGTTAGTCATTCGGTCAGCCGGTCATTGGGTCAGACCGTCAATCAATCAGTCAGATCAGTCAGTTAGTCAGTCAGTCGTTCGGTCATTCAGTCAGTCAGCCAATCGGTCAGCCAATCAGTCTATCAGTCAGCCGGTCAATCAGTCAATCAATCAGTCAGTCATTCAGTCGCCGGCCAATCAATCAATTAGTCAGTTTGCCAGTCAATCAGTCGGCCAGTCAGTCAGTCAGTCAGTCACTCGGTCAGTCAGTCGGCCAGTCAGTCAGTCGACCAGTCAGTCAGTCATTCATTGAGTCAGTCAGTCGATCAGTCTGTCAATCAATCAGTTAGTCAATCAATCAATCAATCAGTCAGTCAATCATTCGTCATCCAGTCGGCCAGTCAGTCCGTCAGCCAGTCAGACGATCACTCAGTGAATCAGTGAGTCAGTCAGTTTTTCGGTAAGCCAGTCAGTGAGTTAGTCCGTCAATCAATCAGTCGGTTAGTCAGTCAGTCAGTCATTCAGTCAGTCAGTCGTTCGGCCAAGTCAATCAGTCAGTCAATCAGTCAATCATCAATCACTCATTCAGTCAGTCAGTCAGTCAGTCAGTCAATCAGCCAGTCAGTCAGTCAGTCAATAAATCAGTCAGTCACTCATTCATTAAGTCAGTCAGTCGGTCAGTCTGTCAGTTAATCAGCTGATCTGAACAGCGTTTGTGTGTGAGTGGAAGGCTTATAATAATATACGTGTGTGAACGTAAACGTATAATAGACCAATTCCGATATATTAAAATTCATACTTGGCTCCGAGGCTTAGGGGAATAAAACAAAAGAAATAAATTATTCATACCTGAACCTCGATGTGATTTCTTTTGTTTTATTCCCCTAAGCCTCGGAGCCAAGTATGAATTTTAATATATCGGAATTGGTCTATTGTGAATGGCGCCTAAAACGATCAAAAGTGCACTTTCATGATTGTATGTGGAGGACGCGTTATTCCGGAATGCGGCAAATGGAACTGACGCACCCTAATTTTACTACATGCTTCTTTGTAGGAGAGAAAAACAGCTGCTATCTGCCAGAAAGCACCTTTACAACTTTCAATCTTGTGAAAGAAGCACATCCGAGTCAAGAGTACTCATGGATTCAGATTCCTGAGTATGGTCATCTGGACTGTATTTATGGCAAAGACGCAGTGCATGATGTTTATCCCCACATTCTAAAGGCTTTGGACGCCCATGCGCATGATGATTTGCATCTTGATAATGCGGCTCGTAGACACGTGATGAGAGCTGTTAAGTCTTTAGAAATTAATTCAGGTATGGTAGTCAATTTTACAATTTCGTTAAGACAGAAAAAAAGTTGGTTGTGAAAATTTAATTGTAGCAAGATTTGCTCAGTTGGTGGAGCGCTGGTCTGCAGAGCAGGAGGTCGCGGGCTCAATCCCCGGCCGGACCGACAATTACTGAGGACGAAGGTACTACCTTTGCTATGACATTTGTAAACGGTTAGACCTTCAGGTGGCTCCGATTACCACGTAGAAATGGTACTCTCGTCTCCAGTAGGGGACGTAAAAACAGTATCCTCAATTTGTACATTAGTGGTAAATAAATTGGCAGTTAAATAAAGTGATTTTGGAGACTTGTCAAGTATCAGGCAGGGCACAATCGCTTTTAGTTCCGACCACAATTGAGTTGTTCATAAGGTACAGAAGATTTCACGTTCGTGGCCGCCATTTTGAAAGTAGGGCAAACATGGCGCAATCCGGGTCAACCCCCTCTTATTCACTTTATGCCCCCCCCCCCCCCCCCAAAAAAAAAAAAAAATACTCCGAAGGGCGTAGTTCATGTGTTTAATCAGATTCCTGATGTAGAATACAAATCACTGTATTTTGTCCACCCCAGCCTCGATTTGGTGCCTTTGTTCAAAGGAATGCGGGAAAGGTCTATTGCTCCAAGTCGCGGCTCGTTTCTTCGCTGCAAAGAAAGGGATTGTTTTGATGCTCAAGGCCAAATGCTTGGGTTTAAAACACGGATGAGAAGCGCGCGTGAAATTTGAGAGTACGTTTGTAGAGTGAGAAAGCAAAGCACGAATGGTTACAAAACGAGCTCATTTCGCAGAATCAGCCCTCATTTTGATTTTGCTCATGTTAGAGCACGCGCGCGTCACGCATAATCAGTGAACCAAAAAGCACCTTCTCGGGCGAATCAAAGCCAGTGACTCGAAGCAAGTCTACTGCCCCGTTGAAGTCATGAGATGAATTGTAGCTTTATTCGCAGTCGCATAAGTATTATATTTTTATTACTTATTATTTAACCTGATTGCTTTTTATGTTTTATTTCTGATCAATTGTCAATGAATCTGATCGGCCTTTTTGTAGGAGTCACTGATGAGACTGACGCGCCTGCTGCTGATAGAAAGTTGCGCATGTCTCTTCCATCCGAGCACGAAATGACGTTCCCGGATGTGGATTACACGCCAAGAGACGAGACTGACTTCCCAGATGATTTAGGTGCTGAGGAAAATTCTGAGAATCAGGCAAGCATCTGGGACGAAATCAATAAACTGACTCCTTTGGGGTCAATACAAACGTGGTCCTCGAAGCCAAATAAGAAAGTTCCAGTCAAGAAAGAGCCAAGGTTTGTCAGGATATTTGAAAAAGTATTTAAGGCGCTTAATACATTCTTTTTTAAACTGAAACGTTATTTTGTTAAACGTTACTACCAAAAACACTCACAACATTGTACATATATAAAGCTGAATGTTTTCTCGTACGTTGAAACTTCTTATTCGTGAAAATAAGAGTATATCCATGTCCACACGTGCAATTGCATTGTGATACCTTTAGCTCTTTCTAAATGATTAAAACACAGTTTCAATCTCGTAACTGACTGGACATGGAAAATGAGAGGGAGAGGAGGAGAGTGCTTATTAGAGAGTGGGCGCTTATTTGAAAACATACGGTATACAAATGAAGCATATTCTAAATATCAGCAATGGCAACGTTACCTGCAAAATTTCATGTCTCCAGACAAGAGAAAATGATCTAAGAGAACAGCACCCCATACCTCATGATAATTGTTTTTAATCTAATATTAGTTCGGCCCTCCACTGCGGTCAAACGTTTTTCGTTTTATTTAGTGGGATTATATTTAATATTAAATGGAAATATGGACAAGGATGTATGAAAAAATTAGTTGACGTTACTATCTTTTAATTTTTCTCAATAAGATGAGCTTTAGGCGTTGAAAACCGACCAAAACTCTTTGCACACGATCAAAATTATGTTGGCAAATGGCGCCGACAAGTCTGCAGTTGGCAGTTTTTAAACGCTTAGAACTTTTTTGGTAAAATTTCAAAACGTTTGGTAAATTGACAGTGTATTGGCAATATATTAAACTTTAAACAGTGAAAATAACAACCTTACCTTTTAAGCACTTTGCTTAACTTATGCAAATTTCTCTCGTTTGACCGCGGTTAAAGTTCGGCCCATGCCGTGAAGGTTTTTTACATTCTTCCTCCCATGACCGCACGGTCTCTATTCCACAGAGATCAGATATCATATATCATAAAGCTCTCATCATTGCTGGAGGTATTTTGCTTGTACAGCGAAGGGGAATCGCGTGTTGTGCGAGAGGTTGGGAAAAGCAATAAACCCGCTAACTCTAAAATTACATGACGTCATTCAAACGGACCAATCAGCACCGAACTAATAACAGATTAAAAATATTTTCATTGAAGAGGCCTATCTATAGGGGATCTGTTCTCTTAGAATATTTTGTCTTGCTCCAGACTAATCCAAAATGAAGATACGACATTTTGACAATTAGGAACTAAGGTTTAGTTTGGCATGATCTTTTTTCTTTATTAATCAACGTTTATTCACACCTTGCATTTTGACGTGAAATTAAAGTTAACCAAAATACTATTATTTAACTGACACTTTTCTTCCGACCTATCTTTCACCCTTTCACAAAGTGTTAATGTTGTTTCAATCGACTTATTGTACAATCTCTACTACTTACTTTGAATTGAAGTGATTAAAAAGCAAAGTAGAAGAACTGATTTTGTCACATATTAAACCTTGTATATCTCGTCTCATTTTATTGCCTCTTAGGTACAGTCCGCGAGATGACGGTCTTGAAGAAGAAGTCAATGTCCGGGAAATGATCAATCCTAATCATCCAGACAAAAATGCGATCATCTGCATGAGCGACCTTCATCTGGACAGCATCTGGTGCGAAAAGGAAGAAGAAAGAATCAGAACCTTTATTAAGGATTTAGTAAAGATTGCAGAGGTAAGGATAAAATATGTGAACTGATGGCATGGTTGTCGTACCAAGTCAACTATTGTGGGTGTTCACTTCAGGACAAAGTAAGTCAGGTCCTTACTTTAGATGCGGATCCAGACTCCATCGTTAGGGGGAGGGGGTGGGGCGGAGTGCATAAGAGGGAGGTGGGGGGCGGGGGGTGAAAAAGTCAGAGACTTTTTTCCAAGATCTCACATTTTCGTTTCCAAACTGAGCTATAACAGACCATGATTTGTTCCTCTTTCAAGAATTGGTAGGTTTCATTCACTTGGTGTTTTCGTATTATTTTGTAAATAACTAAGAAGGTATTGTAACACTGCCCTTTTAATCCTGGTTTGAACGACTCGGCCTAGAACTTAAAGTTGGGCATTATGCATGGGAAAGCACTTTTCGTTCCAAGAAAACACAAGACATTGACCAGACTATTTTACATGAATAATGTAAACGTAGTTCTTTTGACAACTTTCTGGAACTTCCGGACAATTTTCAGGAAATTCCCAAAAAATTATTTCAGAGGATTGCCCGAAGGTCATGCGAACGTTTGTTCCGTTGATTTCAGACGTTTTCCAAGAAACTGAAGTTAAATAAAAGTAATTAATTGCATTTTTGTTTTTGACAGGCTAGCCTTCACACATTGATACTCCTTGGAGATACTCTGGAGATGTGGTTGGATAGAGTTGATGTAAAACCGAAGACAATTCACGAACGAATCAAAGAATGGCAATCAAAGGACACATGCCGCCTCCTTTTCCAAAGCATTCGTAAAATGAGCGAGGAAGATGGTGTCAAAGTGTTCTACCTCCGAGGAAATCACGATCATGAGATGGACGCCGAAACGGTCAAAACTCTGATGGGAGGCAACGTGGAGTTCATTGAAGGCTCCCTTGTTTATGTCATCAAAAGTGATGATGGGCAGACGTACAGGATCCGCTTTGCACACGGTCATGACTGGGATATTTTCAACACGTATTCCCTGTCCCATCCCCATGATCCTTTGGGTGGAAGACCGATCGGGTATTACGTTACACGGGCAGTGGCTACAGCAGAAGCCAAAGAGACTGAAACAGAAGAGGTATGCAACAGTAGAGTAGCAAAATATCATTTATTAGTATATACTGAAACAGTGGATAGTATTGTTGGCGCGCTCTGATTGGCTACTGAAACTCGGAATAGCAAGTGCTATTCACCAGTCCCAGCAATTTGCGCGCGAAAATTGTAATCGTTGACAGGAATAAATGAGTTAAAAAGCAATATTTTCGTTATATTATCTTTCGTTATATTACCTCAGTGTAGGTGGGTAGTGGTGGATATTTACCTCGCCGCTTCGCGGCTCGGTAAATATCCACCACTACCCACCTCCACTTCGGTGAATAGTTGTTAAATATTTATATTTTTAGTTTGCTCCTTGTTCGCTTTTTGCTCCCCTACCGGGGAGGTTCAACACTGTACTTTAGAAACAAAGAGAGAAAATGGTCATTTTCTCTTGGTAAAAGTCACTGCTAGAAAAAAAAATAGTGCTTATATTTGACCAAATTTTAACAGCAACCTTAAAGTACACCTGTGGTTCGGGTTGTGACGTCATCAGACCACGTCTGAACTGAGCATAACTTCTGAAACGGTTTTATCAAAAACTTACAGTATCATTCGACTTTATACGCCATTTTCAAAAAAGCTTAAGCATTCATTTTCTATTAGGATGAAATATGAAAATAAAAGTATGCTTGCGTTTCACAAAAAATGTTTGATCTTTCGATTGAATTTTAAAAAAAACTCGCCTTTGTCTGCATCGAAAGTAGCGTGGCTACCTTTCTAAGCTATAAATTGGAAGCTGACCGCGCTCTCTTGAGGTTAGACCATCATTTTGATAGGATTTGTTGAGTATGGTTATCATTTGTGAAGTTGGTTCATTCTTCACTCGAAAATGGTGCTTTTCTTTCTAGTTAGGGAGAAACGAGCCATACCTGTGTCTTTCACCAGCCTTTCGATCACGTCAGCCGGCAGGGGCGCCGAAGCCTTCAAGTCCAAAACGTCCAAAGCATTGTTATGGGAACTCGTGCATCATGAATTTAAAGAGCAGTATGGTAGTCACATAGAAACAAAAATTGCCAGGGAATTTTCGGTCATTTCAGCGACCTGGCTGCGCCTTTATTTCGGACATGGTCGCTTTTCTACTCACTGCAATAGAACGGTCGCATTTCTTTTTCTTTCTTTTTATAAACAACAGAATCTTGAAATAAAATATTCTAAAATAATAATTACGAAAATTTTTGGGAATTTTTTGTAATTGTCCAAAAATGTATTTACTAGTTTTACAAAGTTTAGTTTATATTTAATATTTCTCCCCTCTAAAATAACAACAAAGCCACTAAAGCGGTCCTATTTATTTTATCAGAAGCTTATAAATTACTTATGAGTTAAGGAATTAGATAACAAATGACTGAAAGTAGAGAAGAGTATATGCTAACCACACCAAAAGTGGTAGGCAGGTCCCTTTAAATGTCCTTTTTGTTGACGAATATTCGTGAACCTTTGCGCCAAAATAACGAATTCAAAATAAAACCCCGTTACTGTTCTAATGTATGGAGCAACACAACTGAACGTAATCTTGATAAACTCTAAGCGGCTCAGAACTTTATGTTGCGTGTCGCATCATTAGCGGAGCCAGAACATGCAGAAAATTCGACCATATTACACCGATATTGAAGCGTTTACAATGGCTCTCACTTTACTATCGTCAAGCAATAATGTGCTTTAAATGCAGGAAGTGCCTCAGGTTACTTGACTGAGCAGTTCATTAAACGCTCCGACGTGTCAAAGCGCTCTACTAGAAAATCACAAGCTCTTGATATCCCACTATTTAAAGATCTGCCAGTGGACAGATAATTTATTATTATCAGGTTGTTAGTCTTTGGAATTCTCTGAAACCTAAGCTTAAACTTTGCCAATCTCAGAGCGAATTTAAACAGTCCTTAAAGCGTCAACCCTTAATAAAATTCTTAAGTTAATTAACTTTAATGTTTTTATAGTATTTTCATAATATGTATTTATAGGTTTAAGTATAAATATTTAACTCTGAAAAGCCACGTCAGGGATAAGTTAATAAAATGTGTGTGTATGTAAACCCGCGCGTAAATTTAAGGCATTTAAAGGTATGCAATCTGAGTTTAAATTTTTCCATATTTCCGCCCCTTGTCTCTCCTATTTCAGGGGGGACGGGGCTTACTATTACCAAATCCAACTTCCTATGGCAATTGATTGGTTTTCTGTATATTTATTTGGTTGGAAATGCCAGGTAGTTATGAGCATCACAGCCGAGCTCCTCAGTACCATCAGATGTCACATTACCGAGACTTTTGTCATGGAAATGTTGGCCAGTCCCGTCGTGCAGGAAAAGTTCACAAAGTCACTTATTGGAAGAGCTTTGGGCAGGAACATTTCAGAAGATGAGTACATTCTTCTGGATGACGGAAAGTGGATCAAGATGGCGAATGTGCTAAAGTATCCTTACTTCAAGCGTGCTATTGATAAGGTAACAGGATTATTCCTTATCACCAACCTATAAACAGAACAATCCATTAATCATATAATACCACAAGGACCAGATGATAAGCCCCTACCCACATTCATAAATACACTTTGGTTCTCATTCAAGCTTCAATGGTTTGAACGCAGAACTATCTGCAGTCTTTCAAGTGTGATCGTCCGGCAGTTGAAGATGACTTCCCGCTCTGGTGGAACTTTCATGTTTGTCTCTTTAGTTTATATACTTTGCATTGATTCATCACCTTTGCCGATTTTTCTTCCACTTTCAATATAATATAGCAAGCTCTCCGGTCCATAATCATGAAAACACTATATTTCAGCTGGGGACACTGTTAGTCCTTTTAAGTTCTCATTTTCTGATGACCGTTGTGCCCAACTCTCCTGTCACGAGACATGAGACATGTAATATGTGCGCTATACAAGTCATTTATTTAATTTATTTAACTCTGAAGCCCTAGACAAATAGGAGCGTATGTCAACGCAAGTTGGAAAATGACAACTTGCGTTAACTTGCGTTGTGTGGCCAAACGGATTCGCAGGTTGACTCGCAAGTACACGCACGTTTGGTCGGCCTAGTCCTGCGCGGTCATGCTTGTAATTGCGTTGACTCCCGACTTAGTGCGTCTTGGTGGCCAATCGGTGAAAAAGTTGCGCCTTCTTGCGGACAAATTTGAGCTCAATCAAAGTGATCGCAAGTCAACGCAAGCAATCGAAAGTACAAGCACGTCCCGACCAAACGAAGTCGCAGTTTCCCAACTTGCGATAACTTGCATTCCCAGGGCTTTGGGTTGACTTGTTGGGCCGTCGAATTGACTCAAAGCATTCAACTTTTTTCAATGTATTTGCAAATCTTCAAAATCATTGATTTTTGTCATTTCTCTTTTTTTTTATCCCAAAAAGTTCGGCTCTAGTCGGACTTTCAGTCTGCTCAAGGGCTCCATGGGAAAATTTGGCGATTTCCTGTCGGGATGTGAAGAGGATGTTATTGTTTTGGCTCATACTCATACTTGGAAGGAGGATGAAATTAAGAAAACCAAGAACGGAGATTCTTTTTATGTTAACACAGGAACCTGGGTAGATTTTGCACACGATGTAAGTACAGTCAGTCTGACACATTAGTAGACATCTTGAAGCTAATAACTTGCTATAATCGTCGAAGCGGCAGGAAAAAAAAAACGTAAGAGGCATGCGGTTATCAAGGCGGGCTCAAGTGCTCACGCGTCAAAATGGTCCCAAAAGCTTTGTTTTTTCCCGCGACTGTGCTTTAAATTAAAAAAAAAGGGTCGTTTTCATTTTTACCGTTTTTGAAAATAAAACATATTTTTCAAAACAATACGAGGATGTACAAATTTAAGCAAAAGTGTTTTCGCATTTTAAAAAGGACTTGTTCACAAAGTAAAATACCCAGAACATACAAAAGTCCTTGTCTCTCAATAGGCACTTGTTAAATCAACGAAACTGCAAATACCGTGAACGATCATTATGTAACATTGGATCAGTACTCAGGACCGATCAAACAATGTAAAAAGGCATTCTTTTCGAAATGGCGCTACGGTTGGCCAGATCTGACATGATCAGCACTCAAAACTAGAAAGCAGACTCTGACAGCTGTTTCAGGCTTGTTGGCCTTCGTCAGTGGATGCGCCATAGCTGAAACATAATGAGAGTTGAATGACACTTCACCTATCTCATATATTTGCCACTAATCATTCTAGAATGAGCAGACAGAAAAATTGCGCAACGGTCACGCCACAAACAATTGTGGCATATGGCCAAAGAGCAATTCAACCTAAAACTGATGCATGTCAGTGCCACGGGGAAAGAAACAGGGAATGGCCAATACCATTCTTCTCCAAGAGATAAATAAATGCAAATAGATCGGATCTATTCCAGAGACCACCACGGTATAAAAATAATAACAATAAATCAACGAAACTGCAAATACCATAGTGCCATTTCGAAAAGAATGCCTCGTTTTACATTGTTTGATCGGTCCTGAGTACTGATCCAATGTTACGCAATAGATCGTTCACGGTATTGCTTTTGTAACTTTCCGTTTGAATTGTCATATTTTAGGATTTCATACACAGGCTCAAGAGTTAGAACCGACTTGAACAGCCCAATAAACAAGAAAGTACTGCTCAATATACAACTAAGAACTTTCATATGAAAACTGAGTCTACAAAAGGGCAGCGTGACTTACATTTGTATTGATTTTCCAGCCCAAATACGATCATATTACAACGATCATTGTGTTTAGTGCTTTACATTCTTTAAATTTTCCTTTCAGTTTTCCTTTGCCTACATTGTTCCGCCGACGAAGGCTAAAGCTGGCACAGTTGAAGTCAGGCGACATCATTTAAATCCAGAGGGAGTTGTTTAATCTGAAACACAATGTAATGTAGGTCGGTGTTCGATCGTCTGTCGAAAACAATTATTGGTTAGTTTTAATTTCATTAGTTATTTGTATAGGTAATCATACGGTTTCGAGTTCAATTTGGGATTAATTTGCACGAGTGAGTTTTTCAAAAAGCTCAAATTGCACGAGCCGTATGATTACTTATTAATAATTATACATGAAAAAATTTGCATCCAATTTTTTTTTTTCGATTTGTAATTTGCACTGGTGTTACACTTTTTGCGCCGGTGTTACACGTTTTGCACTGGTGTTACACTTGAACTGCACTGCTCTTAGCCAATCAGATTCGAGTAATTTTTTCATGTATATTATAGACCAAGAAACGTATTAACTAGATCAAGATACCCAGTAAGTGTAATGCAACTCGTTTAACGTCCTCCAGTTAATCAATGCAAACATGTTTTTTGAACCAATCAGGCGCATAATGAAAAACAATCGTGACCTGGGCCCAGTTGTTCGAAAGTAGGTTAACACTAACCCAGGATTAAAACTAAACCGATGATTTAATTTCTCTTGTTAAAAGTGTTTTCAAAAACTTGTTTTAATCTACACATGAAGACAAGTCAAAGTCGAAATTAAAGGGCGAAAATGCTATGAAAAAATCTTCATAGATTAAGTATTTGACTAGAATCAAAATTGACGCTTACCCTGGGTTAGCTTAATCACGCTTTGAACAACCCAGCCCTGGTGTACGTGTATTTTGCCTCGCCTGTGTAGCTGGCGGGGTTACTCGCGCAAGATCAAAGGTCTGGTGGCGAATCTTCGAATTCGAGCGGAAAGACCGCGAGAAGAATGGGTAGGAGGAAAGTATTGGAGCTCTGCAGCCGCTAAAACTTTGTCGTGCCTGACACCGGTCGCATGTTTTCCCGCGCTTGCCACCGGTCGCATGTTTTCATACTCTCGACACCGATTAGATTTTTTTTCAGTCCTGATTGGTCTTTATGTTCTGTTTGCTATGATTGGCCAGTTGTAATTTAATGTTTAAAATTAAATTAAATTAGTTTTACTTAAATTTAAGTTTACGACCGGCATTTGATACTAAGAAAATAACAGTTACTACGAGTTGTTAAGAATTTTGAGCATGTTTCAGTTGAATTACTTCGATAAATAGTTGTCGTGACGCTTCTGTCACTCAATAAATGAAGCAGATGTTTAAAATCTTTAGTTTAAATTAGCTTTTGCACCACAATGTTGGTTTGATAGTAGAGCATGTCACGGTTTTAGCAGCCAATTTGTTTCAGTGTATGGGAATCTAATTTCAAATACACCTTTCCACATTTTAAAGCAAAGTGAAATTCAACATCAACTTACAAAAGTTCGCAAATTTGCCATTCCGACAAAATGGCGACCTAAATCGTAACAGGATACAATAACGCAACGTCCATAACATATTTGTGAAACTTTCATTTCGATTTTGACGTCGCAGGTGTCTAGAAGATTCTAAACATGTTATTTTTTTTCTAAATCCCGTCTACCTATAAGCACGGTTAGACCTATTATGATATATATATGAATCTTTTCTACTGTTGGTACTCCATCATAAGAGCATCATGCAGGTTCAAAGTGCAACCACTTGCAGTCTATTCGCATACTGCGTGGAGGACGACTAAACAAACAAAATTTGAAAATAACTCTCAGGAAACCAAATTAAGTTTAGATGATTGGATTGCCTGGGCCCAGAGTTTGATTTATCAGACCCTGTCCGAGCGCGTGCAGGGTCGGACGCATGAAGGACTTGGAATCTTGTGATTAATTAGGATATAGGTTTATAGAACTTAATGCATGTAGGTGGTTTTTTTTTCTAATAATTACAGCCGTAACATATGGCTGCTGTTTTCCCACTGGTTTGTCATTACACTGGAAAGAGCAAACTCAAGTTCTTCTCAAATCTTTGGTGTTGCGGAAATTCCGATCACCAAATGACGTAAAACAAAAGATTGAACAGGCACTGAACTATACCAACGCCACAACAAAATAGCTAACCAGCCATGTTTCCGCAACACCAAGAAATACTAGTGGCAGACGAGGATCTTTACTGATAGTGACAGACAATGTGGAATTATTAAAGATGGAGGACAAGAAAAGAACGTAACACAACAGGATGTTATGAATATAATTGTAATTGAAATACCATTCTAATAAAGGGTTTGCAGATACGTATCAGGCTGTGGTTTATCATAAGTCAGAATTACCCCCCTCTCACTATTAATCCCCTCTCTAATAAGCACCCACTTGAGCTTCAAGTTTTTAATAAGCCACCCTCTCTATTAAGCCCCCCACCCCTCCCCCCACAAAACCACGGAAGACACTGCCACTAAGGTCGGGTTAGAATCGCATTATATTATACTCTTGATCGCAACATTTCCAACTTCCACCTTCATATGGGACAGTTTCAATACTTTCTTATCAAGTTGAGAGAGAGTTTTAAATACTCTCTCGCTCCTGGTCTCCGTGAGCTTTCCCTTTTAAACCGTACCTAGCCATTGTGACTGATTTTTATCATCATTTTGAAAAGCATAAAAAAATCAGTATTTGTTCACTGAAAGCCGAAAAATAATCCTCGGGTTTAGTTACCAACACCTGTGCACTGAAACATATTAATCATCTTTGCCTGCGGATGGTCAGGATAGAAATGGATTGCAACTTGAAAAAATTGGCCAGTGTTTTCAATGTCTTTCTGTGTCTTGACAACATTCCTACTTGAAAAGCTCACGAGCGATTTGTTCCCTTTTCGATAAATCACTCCTTATATTTCTCTCAATGTTTGACTGAGCATTTCGTATGTCAGCATGCAAAGGCACTAATTGCTCAGTTATTATGTACAATTTTGATCAAAACCATCAAAATCCCCATGACTCTTTGCCTCTTTGAACGTTAGTTAGGATTGCGAATTGGTCCCCGTTTACCTGTAGGGCACCCGCAAGGCCTGGACGATCGATGTAAAAACACGGCAATTTCCTGAGTTTGGTCTGGCGGACTGAGATATAAATCAGTGCTAACACACAATTTATAATAGGTTGTGTTGTGCCAACTGGGCAGAAAAAGGGGGGAAGCTTTCTGCCGTTTTGGTGTGAAAAAGCGGTGAACGATGTTAGGATTTTTGTCCAAGATGGGTTGTAAAAAGTACAAGACTTTTCCTTGTCAAATCAATTAGTAATCGAAATTTAATTCATGTAAGCGAACACCAGGACGTTACTTTTAAACGTCTTCATCTCCACTTCCTTTTCTAGACCCTTTCTACGCACCCCAATAGTTTCTCATTAACCGCTCCTCTGGCAATTCATAGCTGGTAGCCATAGATGAAAGAATTCAGCCTTGAGAATAATGTCGATTTTACTCGGAGACGATCACACACTTCCGGGTTTATCAACTATCTTGCCAACTGTCCATCACTTCGTTGTTTGTGAATATCTATGCCAAAACCAGTTTATCTCTTCAGTGTCCGATCAGCGTCTTTTGGCGGCAAGAACGAGTTTCTTTCAAATACAGCATATAAATACATATATGAACATATATACATATATATACAAATACATATATGTTAGTACCGGCTTTTCAAGATGCGCATGACTTGTCTCGGCCGAACCGCTGCGTCACGAGAGAAGCACATGACCAGTGTATTGGGGTCGGGTGGGTTGCGGTCAAGTGTTTGTCAGCTCTCGAGCTGTTGGTTTATATTGTAAAACAATAAAAATGCAAACAATGAAACGTTCCATATGTTTATGGATTCTATATTTAAATGTTAATAAGGAAAACTTCGTTGAGGGTGTTGAATATAATATGCAATAAGACTTATATAATCATGGGACATTTAAAAAGATTGTTGGCTCGCCCTTTACTCGTACTCTTGCTTAGAATGTTTATCCGATAGTGACCGAATTACACTTTCTCCTGACCAGTTGATAGTTCGTAGAAATTCCAGCTTATGGCCCTGTCACACTATTGCGTATCGTACTGGCGTATGCCAGCGTATGAAAAATATCACTCATACGCTGGTATACGCTGTCATACGCTAGGGTACGTTAGGCATAAGTTGTATACGTTTGAAGCATGGTCGCCTACGGTGGCATACGCTGGCATACGGCGACGCAGAAAAAAAATTTTAAGCATGTTTAAAAATTTTGTGCGTATTCGGACGTATGGTTTATACGCTAAGCATACGCTAGGCATACGCTGAATACGCGAGAGTTACGCTAGAGGTACGTTACTCATAGGTCTAGTACGCTGGTCATTTTGTACGTATGAAAATTATTTTATGAATTTTCATACGCAACTCATACGTTTCCCTCATACGCAATAGTGTGACAGGGCCTTTAAGGGGGCAGTATCATGAGGGCGAAACTTGAAAACGTTCGGCCCATGTTTTCAAGTTTGATTCTGCAAATTCAAAAAGGCCGTCGAGAAGTGGAGGTATTTGCTGAATCAAAAAAATCCGTTTTGATAGCCGGAAGAAAAAAAAAATCGCTTTTAACAGTGATATGTCCAAAACTGTGCAAGAACAATGAACAGTGCCGCGCGTGGAATCTCGTGATACTGCCCCTTCCTATATTTCACTAAGCAACTTTGCGATCATTGAAATATTTACACATCTTGATTAATCGATTGGACTTATGCCGATGGGTGTCGAGTCAAGATAATGAAATAAAACTCAGGTCAAGTTTTTCTAAGCGCTCTTCCTGGAAATAGTACGTATTTTTAGTCAGAGTAAACTATTCTTATTTAACTGTCTAATTTTTCAGTAAAACCATATTGATTTAGACAACCTTTTTTTGGACCTTACGTTGAAGCTATTTAATTACTTTTGGATTATTATGCTACCTTCACACAAATAAGATAAAATATGATTTTAATAACAAAGGAACTATTGTCAATGAAGATCGCTCAAGGTCACACAGCGCCATACGGGTTTACCAGTTAACACGTATTACTTTAATGATACGGAAAAAGCTGGACTAAACTTAACCAATCATGTATGATAAAGAAGCCTGTCGCCTTCAGTTTTTCTACATCATGTAACGAATTTCAAACGTTATTTTTACGTTCACCTTCTCTGTAAATGTCTAAACTTTACGATAGAACGCAACCTTGTAATTTTTATATTTCAGGCTCTTGTAGTTTTGTTTTGGCTGAGCAGTTCCGAAATGTTAGTGAAAATTGAAAGAGAAGTCAGCTTCGACACTGACAAACATATCGAAGGAATATATGATAATGATTTGTCCTGACCAATCATGATGAGGCTTACGTTTGCCTACATTACCTTAAGATCTGTTTTTGACTTTGATTGATAGCTGATTCTCAGTCAAGATGAAAGCTACGCGAGAAACATTATGGGCAGAATGGTAAGTAAACGCTGAGTCGTAAAGAGCTGTAAAAGAAGAATCCAGAGAGTAATAACAAGCAGTCATCCAAAGAAGGCCAGCACATTGGTTTTGTGTAAAGAAACCAGCTAATCCCCTGAAAAGATCTTTTACAATATAGCCAAAGCCCCCTCAATACCTCTTAGTCAAGGCTAGGTTTAAATTTATCAATGACTGGAAGTAAATTGAAATTGAACAATTTTTAGTTTTCCTTTCCCCATCAAAGGGGCTAGACGACACTCTTTCTTCAACAGATACATTTCTGCGTCGCGATGATCGCTAATTATGATAGTCCGATGCGCGCATGTGTTATTTGTCTGACTTATGTACTGTTTAAAAAACGAGCAGTAGTGTATTATCAGGTTTAAAATCTCGAGGCGAAACCGAGAGTTTTTACACCTGATAATACACGTACTGCGAGTTTTTTTTGAACGGATTAAAAAACATTCGTTCAAAAGCGTGGGAATTTATGTTATTGCGTATCGAGGGCATTCCGCAAAGTCCACAAAAATTAAAACCCGCAAAAAATTTCAAGCTACACCGTAATTGTTTTTAAACGAATGTCATCACCGAATTTTGGAGGCCGCCAGCACGTCTTCACAGGTGGCTTGATTTCGAGATAATCGTTTATCAACACGAGTTTTGTTTCTACCTCACCTGTATAGTCCCCGACGCAAATAATTTTCACCTCCTCCTGACCTACTTCGCAGGCGAAAACCTCTGGAATGTTTGTTTTAAACGTCTTCATTCCCACTTCTTTCCCAAGGGTTCCCAACAGTTTCTTATCGGCCTCCTCTGGTATTGCATACTTTGTAACCATGGAAGAAAGAAATTCCTGACAACGGGTACAGACAAATGTGTACTTCGGCTTTTCAACGATTTGAATCCGATTTGCAAACTCCCTAACCCTTTCCTCCCTGACCCTAACCTAACCCAGGGTCTTCTCGGTTTTCAATATAAAACCGAAAAACCCCTGGGAAAGAGGTTGAGATTATAGCAAATTGAAAATTGACCACCAAGCCCTGAAAATAACCCAAGAAGACGGCATTTTATCATATACGGTCACTTGACAAAATATAGCACGATTCTTGGAGTATTTGGCAGACTTGTAAAATACGATTAACTCTAATTCGCGTGTACTAAAAATTAAAACGTTCAGACCGGATCAGAAAGGGGCTTTCTTGTTTACATATTAATATTATACATGAAAAAATTACTCGATTCTGATTGGCTAAGAGCAGTGCAGTTCAAGTGTAACACCAGTGCAAATTACAAATCGAAAGCGGAGCGGCTCGTGCAATTTTGAGCTTTTTGAAAAACTCACTCGTGCAAATTAATCCCAAATTGAACTCGAAACCGTATGATTACATATACAAATCGCTCGTTTACGTTTTGTTTTTCTTGATGCAGGAATTTTAGACAAGGAACCACAAAACGTTTGCATACTAGAAGTCTGATTTTCGTGTTGATGTCAAATTTTCGATTTTCGTGAGAATACGGTTGAATGCATGTTTAACTGACGAAATGAGCACTACACATTTATTCTGCGTACGTATTTACATATTTAGTAGACTTTTCACTTAATAGTGGATTATTTGCATATGAAGTGGGAGTTGTGCCAAAGATCTCTAATAGGTGGCAAGATTGTTGGAGCATTATTACGTGATCTCAAACTATAATCTCGTGTGATTCCTAGCCTAATTATTATAAGATTCATCAGATATTCTGGAGCTAAACCATAGGGACATTTAAAGGTACGTAAATAGTGAAAAAAAGTAACAAGTCGAGCACGTTGAATTTTTACAATATGTGAAGCTGGAAGACCATACAGTAAAATATTACAGTAGTCAATCTTACTGGTAATATAGGCATTCACTAAACTCTCAGTGTCTTGGCGCGTTATATAATTAACTGACCTTAACTACTCCCTGATTCTATGAATGTTATACAAGTGAAACAACGCGGAGCTACAGTGTGATACAGCATGCTTAGGGGCCGATTACATGGCGAATTTCAGCCCGGGCTGAGATTTTTGACGGTTGACGGTTAAATTTTAGGGCTTTTGACGGTTGACGGTTATCGAGAGGAAATTTCTTCTATGAATCTTCAAGTTAATATAAACATTCAGTGTATTTTTTAACATTATCTATTGTGTTTTGGATAGACTGCTAGCAGTCCCGCTCTGGAAAGTCGAGCGGGAGAGCAAACACGGCATCGGCGATCCGATTGGCGAGCGAGGGAAAGTAATTCGAACCGAGGGGGCTGAAAGGATAGCTAGCAGTCTATGTTTTGGAGGTCGTTTTGGAGGTCGTTTTGGTCTTTTACTGGTGAATTGAAGTGAAGTTTTGCCAACCTACTCTTAGACCTCTAACAATATACAATTATTTTAATTTATACGATGAAGTGTAAATATTACCTAGTGTAATTACAAATAACAATATTTTTTTGCGGCTTGTAATACGTTTGCGCGATAAGCATTTTCGTCCCGCCTTTTCTTATGTTTATCGTAGTCCCGCAACACTCGTTTCTCATTCCAGGGATCTCAATCACGTTTGACAGGTTTTTTTATAAATCAATGAAACAAATCAGTGATTCATTGACGGGTCAAGTGGGTCAGTGTTTTTTTCCTGGAATTTAGACACCAATATCGTATTCCGCATCGGTCAAATGCGCCGATGGTTAACATTAGAATGGTCAACATTAGAATAAACGTTTAGAAATAAACTCTACGACGTACAACTTAAGTGAAGGCCAGAGAGGAGTGTTTTCGTGGCACATTTATTACATGGGATATTGCATAATAATTTGAGAGCTCATACAGTGAGCGCGTCGTTTTATTTCTAATCATTAGAAATAAAACGACGCGCTCATATGAAATCATAATAATTGCATGAAATCAACTGAGGCCAATTAACATTTCAAATTTACTCACCGTTTAACTCGCTCTTTCCGTCGCCGGTCACGAGGAGTGGCAGCTCCAGGTCAAGTTGTTGCTGTGTTGCTATATAGTAATTTTGACTTTTTCCATTCAATTTACCAATCCGGGTACAGCTTGAGCTAAAATGAGCCGAGACCAAATTTGTTTGCAAAATCTTTTATACTGAAGAAATCGATTAAATGTTGTTTAAAACTACACGGCAATGCTTTTTGGGTCTTTATCAATGGAAACTCGCGTCTTATATCTCTCGATTGGTTGCTCTTCTGCTTTACGATAAAAGCTTACCAGGGCTTTTAGGACGCTCGACATGATCAGGAATGACGCGGCTTGGCGTGGTCAGAAACGAGTTATCAGTGTAGTAAATCATTAATATTTCATGTGAAACCGGAAGTATTTCCAGATAGAAGCCTGTTGTGATGTCGGTTTTTTTTTAATAGGCGCAAGTAGTGGAAAAGAACATAAGGTGAGTATATTTGGGAACATGGAAACTGGTTTACCAGTTTAAAGGTTCTTCAGAGCCAGAAGTCCGTGATGAGCAGCTAAAAAAGTGAGATCTGAAAGAGCTTGAAACCGTTTGACGATAAAAATATTTTGATATCGACGGTTGACGGGAAAAATTACCCTTTTTTTGACGGTTGACGGTTAAATTTTAGGTCGTTTGACGGCTGACGGTTAACCCCATTGAGACCCTCTAAGTACAATACTGGCAATGGTTATTTGTTCCGTTTGTTGCATTTCTTGGTATCGCCACTGGAAAATCCGATCAAGCCACCTTAACCTGTCAATCACTATCGATGTTTTCGCTGCACATGTCATTCAGTTGTCTTCTGTTTTTCCATTGGTTTAGTGCCTTCTCAAGTGTGATGCAGATCACACTTGGCTGCGTACTTCGGCTCCTTTGAAATATACTCGTTTCCATGGTCACAAAGTGGGGTTCAAGTGTGTTCCGTTTACCTGTTCACATTCAAAGTAGGGTTCAAATGCACTTAGATTGCTTGACAAAAGCTTAATAAATAACATTAGTAGTGACTTGGCAAACATTACGTTGCAGTTCGTCTCCATTCTAGCGTGTAACTAGTTGGCCGAAGAATACGATGAAAGGAATTCGCTCTTTATGGGATAACATCACTGGCGTAAGTATTTTTTACCTTGTTTCATAAATGTTACTGTGTAAAGTGCGGTCCATTCCTTCACATAAGCCGCAGTGACACAAATTCAGAGTTTTAATTTTTCGGCCCGCGGCTTTCAACTAGGACTGAGAGAAAGCAAGGACAAATGAGCGTTGCGAATGAGCTCGTTATCTACACGAAACATAATCCAGCAAGTCACTAAAACAACAACTCGATTTCATACTCGACAAAATTAAAGTCGCCTCTCATTTTACACTTCAGGATTTATGTTCCTTTATAATGAAAATAGAAAACGACTAAGGCCTGGGGCAAACGTCGAATCTAAGTCGCGCCGAATTTATTAAAAATAGGTTGGACAAACAGTCGACTTAATTCCAGCGTGGTAGCAAACGTCGAACCTGCGTCGATCCTATTTCACAAGTTGCACTTCATTAAAACACGGGAATAAGAACGTGTCCCCGTGCTATTCATTTGATGCGCGGCTAGTTACTGCTGGGACTTGCTAGCGAAATGTCGAAATACAGTGCTCGTCGGGCCTTTCTTTGGTATTTAATTGCGAAAAATAGAAAGAGAAGACTCGCAGTATGCAACGCATTTACCGGCTGTCCATCCCTCAACGTCCTCGTTTTCTTCAAACACTGAACATTTATTTGCAAATAGGGAATTCGCATCTCAAGCATTTATATTTAGTGTTCGTGAAACACAAAAAACACATTTCCATCACGTTGTGCGATGTCAGCAATGACTTTCGATAGCTCGCCACTCCCGGTCGTGAAATTGTCTTTGTACAGCGCATGCTCGTCAGGGGGGGGAAATAGCGTTTGGCAGATATTTTTGTGACGATTGCGCAGTCCATCACATTTGAATCAATTATTTTGTAATTTGCATGATTTATGAATTGAGTTCAGCGCGTGTTTAGAACGGCGTTTGCTGAAACGCCGAACCACTGTCGCATTATCCGACTTGGCAAGTCGAACTTATGCTGGAGTCGAACCAATTAATTTGAGTCGAACTTAATTGCGGCAAACGTCGCACCATTCATGCGCCTATTTCAAAATTCATAGGTTCGATGAATTAAGTTCGACTAAGATTCGACGTTTGCCCCAGGCCTAAGAATCATGAAAACTACCAACAAGGTGTACATGTTGATCTTTCTTCAAGTCAAAAACAAAAATTAGCCCGTGCAAAATGACATAAAAACAAAAACATTCTACAAAAAGCGTGTCCCACCGGAGCGGTTTCTTTTGTTTTCTTCGATTTTTGCACGGGCGGATTTTTGTTTTTGACTGTAATGCGACCAGGCCCTAATTCTCTAGATTTTTTCTCATTTTTTTCCGTTAATTCAGTTAAAGTTTGTTCTCGGAAATCGTACTGGTTATGATTTGTGATAATAGCTAGGACTGAGTGGAGTCCAATTCAGTCTCTAATCGTACGAGTGATTAACATAATCGGACGACCATGTAGCGTGAGAACGATATTGGACTCCACTTAGTCCTTTTACTAATCAGCCTGTTCTATTGCCACGTATAGGTGGTTTTCATGTGGCATCGCCGCCATGTTGGTGGACATAAACAATAGTTCTCTCATTAGCTCCTTTTGTTCGTCCACCAGCATTTGCTCGTTTCACTATTGTTATCTATGTCTCTAGAGATTGATTGCAAACCACCTATTAGCAGTTTCCGCACCTGCGCACATTTCTGTACCCAGGCTGTGTTTTGCGTCATTAATTCGCATAATCATGGATATGAACGACTTCTGGAAAAACTTTCTTCCGAAAACATTGTTGAGGACGCAAATGATTTCCAGTTTAGCCACATTAGAAAAACAATGTTTCCGCAAGTGTTTTCTAGTTTACCCAGGCCCCAGAGGCCCGGACACACGGAGCAACTTTTCGGTATATACTCCATGGAGGTTTTTAATTATATGCACACAAAACTATCCGGCATTTATTTAGGGTTAAAAACTCATTTTGAAATGGTTAGCTTTTATTTACTGTTATGGATATCACTACCCATAACAGTAAATAAAAGCTAACCATTTTAAAATGAGTTTTTAACCCTAAATAAGTGCCGGATAGTTTTGTGTGCATATAATTAAAAACCTCCATGGAGTATATACCAACTTTTCTTGTAACCTGGCGCGCAACAAGATTTTTTGGGGGTGACGTCACACGATGCAATTTGTTGCGTGCAACGTCGCAAAAGTAGAACTCGATTCTACTTCTGCAACTCTCGCGCCCAACGTTGCAAGAAAGTTGCACCGTGTGTCCGGTCCTTAACCCTATTCGGCCTGGACGGGGAGGGGGGGGGGGGGGGCACAAAGTGCCCGCGCTAACTTTCAACGTTCATAACTTCTTTAATATGTATTCAAACGCCATCAAACTTTGTGACTTTTCCTAAATTTTATCTGGCAACAATTTCATATGACAATTTCTTGATCACGTGACTTGTCGTCTCCATGGCAACAAGATTTTGACAGCCATGTTTTTGGAAATTTGCATATTTATACCTTTGAATGAAGAAAAACAATGTTTATTGGTATAACTTTTGTATTTTTACGTCATTTAGCGTTTATTGATTGGTTTTGATTAATTTTGCGTCAATTTGGACGGTTTTTAAGAGGTTTTAAAAAATTCAGAAATCCAAGATGGCGGATCCAAGATGGCGGCCGTATAACTAATTACCTAATAACTACGTCATATGACGCCATCGTTCCATTGTGCGAACCGCAAAGGAGACAGTTTTGGACGTACTATGTACCCTCTGGGTTTCATTGTCATAGCCTTAATGTTCGTGAAGTTGCGAAGGGGGGGCACTGATGTGCCCCCCCCCCAGGCTCGGGAACTTAAAAAAAGCCCAGGCCGAATAAAGTTAAAGTGCCCCTATGATCAAATTTTTGATTTTAATTTTTTTACATTTTCGTGTTCTATTAGACTTTCTTACTCATCTTGCCAAATTTCAATCCATTACGAACATCAAAAGTCATTTTATTTTAACATTTATTTCCGAGAATTTACGGCCGCCATTAATCAACCTTGTTCCAAGGCTTGGTTGCGAATGGGAGAAAGTGATGTCAAAGGCTCAAACATTCCTCACGGGTTGAAATTATAATAACAATCAGCATAGAAAATTACACGAAGAACAAGTCCAAGGTTTTGTTGCTTTTCGCGTGATTTTTAATACTTGTTGTTATTATAACTTCAACCCGTGAGGTATGTTTGAACAAGGTTGATTAATGGCGGACGTAAATTCTCGGAAATAAATGTTAAAATAAAATGACTTCTGATGTTCGTAATGAATTAAAATTTGGCAAGATGAGTAAGAAAGTCTAATTAATTGTACACGAAAATGTAAAAAATGAAAATCAAAAATTTGATCACAGGGGCACTTTAAGTATATCGATATGCCGTTGTTCATTGTGTGAAATAAAAACCTACAAGATATGTTTATACCCAAACAAATGTTTATACAAGATTGCGTTCAATGTTTAATTGAAATATATTTTCAGCCAATCATGTGAACATTACGAGGTCAATTAACTTGTTTTCTTGCTCGTACAAAAACCGCCCCAGGTACTTTTTATATTGGCTTCCAAGGAACCTTACTTAAGTCATCTTAGCTGCTTCTATAAATGTTTCTTCGTTATTGTGCAGCATATGAGAGATATTGAACCCCTACCCGTATGTTATGGCCCTGTCACACTATTGCGTATCGTACTAGCGTATGCCAGCGTATGAAAAATATCACTCATACGCTGGTATACGCTGACATACGCTACGGGTACGTTAGGCATAGGTTGTATACGTTTCAAGCATGGTCGCAAACGGTGGCATACGGCGAGGCAGAAAATTTTTTTTAAGCATGCTTAAAAATTTTGTGCGTATTCCGACGTATGGTTTATACGCTAAGCATACGCTAGGCATACGCTGAATACGCGAGAGTTACGCCAGAGGTACGTTACTCATAGGTCAAGTACGCTGGTCATACGCTGTATTTTCAAGGGAATTTTGTGCGTATGAAAATTATTTTATGAATTTTCATACGCAACTCATACGTTTCTTTAATACGCAATAGTGTGACAGGGCCTTTATGCAACGGTATGATGTTTGAAATAAAAAAAAAGGTTTGGAATTCTTGTGTTTATAACGCTGCAGTCAAATTGGAAGAGAATCAGCTATTCATTCAAAAGCTTACGTTTCCCTACTGTGACGTCACACTACTGAAGTTTCTCGTCTTTAAAATAGCAGCCAGATTAAGTTGAATCGGCGGACAAATTTCTTTGACATGGGGATCGTAACGGGCGTAAGTATGTTTATCTAGTTTAGTTTCATTCAGTAAAATACCGGTCTCCCTGGTTTCGTTACAATCCCGGTCTGCATTATCAAGTCTGCTCAGTTACTCCTGAACGTGAATACTAAAAAAAAATGTTGAACTCCCTTAAAAATAATGATATTGTCATGATAAAGTTGAAGTATGGAGGTTAATACACGTAAACATGCGGAAAGACACATGAATCAAATATCATATCAAGTTATTGTTCAAAGAAGTCACCAGCCGGTGCGAATGAGGCCAAATTGTTAGACTCCAAAAATGTCCTGAAGAAGGATTACCCTTTGCGGTGATTCAACCCGGATTAGAAACCAACCCGGGGTCGTTCCACTACATATTGTAAAACAATAAAAATGCAAGCAATAAAACGTCCCATATGTTTAATTATTTTATGTTTTAGAATTAAGGGAGACTTGTTTTTGGTGTTAAAAATATATGCAATAAGAATTATATAATCTTGGAGCACTTAAAAATGTTGTTAACTCGCTCTTAACTTGGACTCTTGTAAATGATTCTTCGTAGTGATCAAATGATGTTTTCTCTGGTGTGATTTTGGTACAGAGCAAGAGCTTTGCGATTATCACTCGGTACTTCAAAACAAATTAATTCACTGTATAAACAATCTTAATCGGGTCTTTCTGTTTTACAATAATGCTATTCACCTCAAGGTTAATAGGCCATTTCCGAGTTGTCTTTAGCCTCTCTATCAAAGCGAGGCTAGGTGCGAACCCTTTCATATGAAAATGAGTTTTCATTCACATGCAAATAAAACTTATTTCCATGTGAATGAAATCTCATTTTCATATGAAAAGTTTAGCACCTAGCCTCGCTTTGATAGAGAGGCTAAAGGCAACTCGGAAATGGCCTATTGGGTTCTCGGTATTGGGTTATGATCTGACCCCTAGTCAAGATAATTAAATAAAGCTCAGGTCAAGTTTTTCTAAGCGTGCTGCCTGGAAATAGTAATTCTAGTTAGAGTAACTTATTTTTATTTCTCTGTCTTATTTTTTGGTAAAACTATAACGATTTAGGTGATTTCTTCGGTCGTTAATCGAGACGGCAAAGATCTCATGGATATACTAACCAGACCGTGAAACAAAGACTAAACAATAGACTACACGGAAATAATAGATCACAAACAAAGACTATAACAATGGGGAATCATTGTGTGTATATCCATGAGATCTAAGCCATCGAGACCGTTTAATTACTTTTTGGACTCTGATCGCACGTCACGCAGTGTACGATAAAAGGTGGTATTAAGTAACAAAGGCCGTCTATTGTCTGCCAAAGATCGTTCAAGGACGCTCAGTGTAATATGGATGTACTTGTTTGCTTATAGCCGTTAATGATATGGAAAGGGCGGTACTTAAAGTCCGACCCACGAAGCTGACTCTGTAAGTGACTCTGCGCTGGTAATCAATGATTGTGTAGGAATTGTAAACAACAACTTTTATTTGTGGACTTACTACAACTCCTAAATGTTAATCAATAAGAATGTACCTTGTAACTTTTATATTTCTTTCGTAGTTTTATTTTGGCTGAGCGTTTCGGAAATGGTAGTGAAAATTGGGGGAAAAGTTAACTTTGACACTGACAAACATCTCGAAGGAATATATGTTAATGATTTGTCTTAGCCAATCATGTTAAGGCTTACGTTGACCTGCCTTACGATTTGACATGATAGTGACTTTGATTGATAGTTCATTCTCAGCCCAGATAAAAGCTACGTGACGAACTTTCCGATCAGATTTGTGAGCAAACGCTGAACTGTAAAGACCTGTAGAAGCCAGTTACAGAAGGACTGATTGATCGAACGTATCTATTGAGTGTTGGAAAAAGGCTGCTAGTCCCCCTTACGCCCTTCCAACAATATGCAAATAATCCACTATAGTGAAAACACCAACTAAATATGTAAGTACGTACGGGAAATAGATTTGAAGTGTTTATTTCGTCATTATTTCATGAATCACACATTTTCCTTTGTTATTCAACATCCTTTAACTTACATACTTCATGAATATTTAACAAACTAAAAGTCCGGGGAAGGCTTGATAATGTAGCAGGGAAGAGCGGGGCTGATGAATTAAATAAATTGCTAATTATAAATGCAAGGGCAATATCTGTATAAATCCCCGGGATTTGTACAGATATATTTCCCTGCTGCCCTTGGGAATATACAAATAAATCCCTTCCATTTATAATGAACAATTACAAAGCAAATCATACACGTCCTTTGACAACGCCAAACATTCCGAGAAAATTTCTCCTTTTAACACATATATTTAACTATTATAGCGCGAAAGCGCGCGTAATATCGCCTAATACTTAGCCGACGAGGCCGTAGGCCGAGTCGGCTAAAATTAGGCGATATCACGCAAGCTTGAGCGCTATAATAGTTTTATAATTCAACACATTGATAACAAAGCACTGTTTGAAGAAAAAATATCGCCGACAAGCCTTTTATTTAAAAAAAAGCTTACATATGTTTTACCGCTCGAAACTTGCAACATCACACATCATGAATGAAAGTGGCGCCTTTGTCAATATTGCGCAAGCTTGAACACTATAACTGTTTTATGATTCAACACATTGATAACAAATCACAGTTTCGAGAAAAAATTCATTGAGATATACAACCTTTCACTAAGTAAAAAGGCTAACAACAATATTTTACCTCGCACCATTTCTTAAACAACACGCTGCGAATTCCGAAACTTTTGCCAAGCTAAAATTAATTTAGCGTACAGTTGAGAGTTAATTCTACGAAGAGTTTTCGTCTACTCAAGGAACGGGACGGAGTAGTGACTACAAGAATTAAAAACCAGTAAAATGGCATAGAATGTACGTCTTAGTAACAAATTGAACAAAACACGTACACACGGCTACGAACCTAAGCTAAACATAGCGGCGAAAAGTTGGAAAGAACTGCACCATGGACAGTATGTCTTACAAAAATTCACAGCTAAAGGATACAAGAAACGGTTAAAACTTCGTACCTGTAGTTGATTTGGCTTTTTATTCCCTTCCATCAGCACCAAATTTTCAAACATCGAAGTACGAGCTGAGTCGATCAATGTTGTTTACAAGCTTTCTCGCCTTTTAGCTCCTACAGCAGTAATGACGAGATAAGAAACTTTTCTGAGGAAGCATCAAGTCTATACCATATTCCAGAGGTGATTACCAAAGGAATTTTACGAAAATTGTGCTCCTTCATTCACTCCTTGTCGAGCGGTTAAACTTTGAACTAGTTTTTATTCGCCAAGAAACAACACTGCGACCGCGACAACGCGAAAATTTCGCGCCTTTTTTGTCCAATCATGTGAACAATATTTTTTCTCTTTTCTTTTCTTCTCTTTTTTCTTTCTTTTCTCTTTTTTAACTAATAGTTCACGCACTTTTTCGCCCAAAAACACGAAATTGCAGGCAGCAGTCATTTTCACTTTCCTTCAAAATGCGAAATTTACCGCCATCGCCGGTTATACGTCATGTAGACATAACGTATATCGATAATTTTTTGACCATATTTGGGCAGTGTATCAATGTGTTGAATTATAAAGAAATTTATTCTGCAACTATAGAAAATACAGTAGTATCCCATATATCATGCCAGTTATGTAAAGTCTTTGGATACTACAAACGAGCAATTCTGGAACACAACACTGTTTGATCCTTTCACAGTCAAGTTGTTGTCATCTTGGCAAAATCTTTTTACTACGTCATCATCTAACTGATCTACTTCTCTTTTTACCGAGGACTCGGCTTTCCTATCTTCTACGGATCCTTCGGATCGACAATTTAATGCTTTAGAAATCTCAATTTTGGTAGAGCCATCAGGCCTCTCATATCTTTGCGAGGATCTGATATCTCGGTGGCCTGTGCGCTCCATAATCAACTTACCTGGGATTCCTTTTCCCAGTGCATGTGATTGCTGAATTGGCCTTGTAGGTCTGCGTCTTTACACATTTTGCTAACAACCTTTCCAAGCTTGTTATGTCCAACAGGAATCGATGTAAACCAAACTGCAAAAATTAACAGTGAAAATAAAAATATGAAATAAAACTGAAACTTCTCATTATCATCTCCGGCTTGCGACCATTAAAACTGCGTGACATTTTTATCCGTCTTGCGCCCGAATTGTAAATTATATGATAATTATAGGCATCATGCCTTCATCCGTAGATTTGTATTTCTGTCGTAGAGTGAGTACAATACATTGTTTTCCTGGACCGCAGCCTTAGGACACTTCTTCAAGTACTTCTTATAGAGGCGGACTAAACACATAGCAGGTTCGTCGTCAAGTGTACTGGCCCCCAAAAAATACCAAGACAAAAATCATACACAAAAGGTTTGAAATTTGATTGTTGTCGGCTTAGCAAACAAACAATGTGCTATTGTGACCCGTGAAACGCCCTTTCTCGACGCTGTGTGAAAACCTTTATAATACTTACAATAGCCGTGTTTTCACGAGCGAATTTTCAAGTCGCTGAGCGAGTGACAGTCGGACTCTCGTGGAAACAGTTGCTTGTCCAACTCACTTAAGTTAAGCGAGGCGGCGAACTACAATAGAATTCTCATTAAATTTAAGCCACCAAACCAGGTCGCTTAAGCTTGTCGGCAATTAATTTCGGCCAATCACATTTCGTCAGCTTTCAAACAAGAAAGGAATGTCAGAGGTGATACATGCATAAGTTGCATTTGCCACGAATATTTGAATTGGCCAAAAATTCAATGGAACACTACCATTTCCTCATGATTACAGTTTCAATTTTCCACCTTTGCTAAAACCTTCTCGCCTCCTTCGATCCAGGAACAAGCGCGATAGCTAACCAATAAACATAAAAATAATATATTTGCAAGCGTCTCTGCATCCCGCTATCTTTAATTTCTTGTTATTCCGCGAATAACAAGGGATGAACATCAAGAAAAACGAATAATGCTCTGTCCGTGAAAATGCATAAATGTTTTACAGCCATGCTCCGTCACGCGTGACCAGTAATCCACAAGACTGAAATGAACATTTGAATATTTCTTTGTAACGTCCGAGATTTGAATGAAACCTTGAAGATCTCTCTGGAAAACACTTTGAAAGTCACGAGTTAACGGAAAAATAACTTCGCTACACGCATAAAAAACCTATTATTGTTCGGATATGTAACATTTAAAATGAAATGAAATTTTGTTGCTCTTTGTTTCCGAAAATGAGGTAAAATTCTCACAGGAATTCCGAATCTCGGAATGAATTTACAAAACCGACGCGTAAACTTGAAGACTACATTCAAATTTTCAAAAATACTGGTCACGCGTGACGGAGCATGGCTGTAAACTGCTTAACGCGGTCGGTAAACAAATCACCTCAAGGAATGTTAAGCGAGAAAAACCGCCTCGTGAAACCACAGCCAATGAAATACGTCATTGCTGCGGTCTGATCAAGAAAAGACAAACAAACAAATGACAAAAATAAGTGGCCAATTATTGCCCTGTGAAAGAAGACCTTTATTGCTGCGAGCCGCCAGGCGAGTAGCACACTAATCTTTGGTTTGCCTGTGGTTGCTTGGGTTCCTGCGCTTTATGTTATGCTGCTGCAGTCTCGATTTTGATGTTTGTCACGATGATTTTGAGCAAAGCGTACGTCCAGCGGTGTCATCATAACTTAGATGCGCCTGGATCTGGATGCATCTTTCGCCGTCCATATCCGTCCATAGCACATGCTCGCTTCTTCGATATTTGCAAATGTATCATGCCAAATTCAAACTTATTTGTTGCTGGAAGCATTCATCAAGGTCACGAACGATTTAATGACATTTCACGGGGAAGACAATGTTTTTTTTATGAGTTTTTCAGCGTTGTTACGTGCTCAGAGTTTGCCGATTGAACAATGGACCGGAGTAACTGCAGAATACCCTGCCGCATTTCGAGTGCCTCAGGAAAAAAGTCTGTACGCGGTACGCAGTGGCAGCATGAAGACATGACAAGACAACATATTTTCTTGCCTACGCTGTACGCGGTACGCAGTCGTTAAATAATCCAAGAGGACAGGGCAATATTTTTTCTTGCCAACGCGGTACACGTAACACAGTCGTTAAATAATCAAGAGGACAGGGCAATATTTTTTCTTGCTACGCGGTACGCGGTACGCAGTCGTTAAATAATTCAAGTGTGTTGCCTACGCGTTACGCGGTACGCAGTCGGCGGCTTAGAGTTTGCCGATTGAACAATGGATCACAAAGAGCATTCATCAAAGTCACGAATGATTTAGTGATATTTCGCGGGGAAGGCAATGTTTTTTTTATGAGTTTTTCAGCGTTGTTCCGTGCTCAGAGTTTGCCGATTGAACAATGGATCACAAAGAGCATTCATCAAGGTCACGAACGATTTGGTGACATTTCACGGGAAAGGCAATGTTCTTTTATGAGTTTTTCAGCGTTGTTACGTGCTCATAGTTTGCCGATTGAACAATGGATCACAAAGAACTACTTATATGGTATGTAATTCGATTGCAATTTTGAAGGCAAGGACCAACGTAACAAAACAGAAGCACCGGATCCAAATTGAGGATCTAATCAGCTATAAATAATAGCAAATCAGCCTTTCTTTATTTCGTTTATGTAATTCGAAAATGATGGTAATTGACCCAATAAATAAATTTATGAAATTATCAAAATCTGTATGTAAATTTACTGTTCCCGTTACGTTTTACTGCCTAGCATCTGCTCGCAGCATTATCATTACAATTTGTAACCTCTAGCAGGGACCGCGGAGCAAGGTGAAAAGTGGGAGGGCTGACAATTGAAAATAATTTTTTCATATTGGAATAGCGCAAAAAGTGGGGGCGGGGGCGCAAAAAAGTGGTGGGGCCGCGGCCCTACCAGCCCCTCCCCCTCCGCGGTCCCTGTCTAGTATAAGCTATAGATAAAC
This sequence comes from Dendrophyllia cribrosa, assembly GCA_024195265.1. Lineage (NCBI taxonomy): Eukaryota > Metazoa > Cnidaria > Anthozoa > Scleractinia > Dendrophylliidae > Dendrophyllia > Dendrophyllia cribrosa. The sequence goes on from JAJLRJ010000002.1 coordinate 32,252,501, forward strand.
CCCTCGAACGTCGGTATTAATCCATGTATATGTTTTAATA